>BGPR01006460.1:12972-66915 GCA_013235015.1 Araneus ventricosus
TTTTCCATCGATTTCCTAATCTTCATCGAAACTCCCCCAATCTCAGAAGTAACTTGATATTTTCGTAAACATTCGGTCCCTACATGACGCGCTCAGTTAGTCCCTTTGAAACGTCTCCCGTTGGTAGCATCTCTCAGTTTTAGGTTCGTAATTTCATTTCTTTTATTTGTATTTCATTCAAATTCTTGGTTTATCATAATGTTCGGGGTAAAGGACAGTGTTTTTTAGATATATGCCAACACTGTTCGCAGAAAACATTATGATTTCACTAATTTTTTAACGGTTCGTATAGATTTTACTTACCCTGATGAGCATCTATACGCTTTTACCGATTTACTACAGTCTCTCCATTTTATTTTAACATTTTTTGACTTTCATGATATTGATATATTTTCCACAAATCTTCTTGAATTGCAGCATTTTTGCGCATTCGTTGCGTTTGTGTTATATTTTTCTATATTATTTTATGTTCCCCTTTTATGTATATATTACACTTTCGGCTTTTTCTTACCGCAGATTTTTTTCTTGACATTTTTTTTCTTGACATTTTGTTTTATGAATGTTTATTTTGTATATGTTGCTTTTACATTTCTGCTATGTTTGCTTCGTATTTGTTATATATATATATATATATATATATATATATATATATATATATATATATATATATAGAGAGAGAGAGAAAACAGTCAAGAAACGCTCACAAAGGTCTAAGATTTACAAAATGAATCAGAGCGAAAAAAATAAAAATTAATGACTTGCAAAGAAAAACTAATTCAAAAGGGGAGGAGCAAACTATTTATACTATGGCAAACAAAATTAGAAAAGGAAAAATCTTTCAACTAACCCGGTGAATGCGCTCAATGCAGAAGTACATTCGAGCAGTGAGAAATATTAACGAGAGAAAAAAATATACAACACTATTTTATAAAAAGAGAGAACAATCATATATACCACGTGAAAAATATTCTTCTATAAAGAAAAAAATAATTTATAAACAACTGAAACTATTTGGATTACCAAGTTCTGCGAATTTGTTTCATTTCATCTCCAGAAGTTAAGGGAAATTCTAATAATCTCTTTTACATTTCCGAGTGCATATCAATTTCTTGTTATTCTATTTATAAGGAAAAGGACGAAGGGGAAAAATATTTGCTCGGTATTTCGTAGTTAAGTTTTACAGTTATAGGCGTGAAAAACTTTGGAATAAGCAAATATTAGTTTAAATTAGATTGATAGAAATATGTATTGATAAAGATGTATTTTTTGGTACAAGATAAAATAACGAAAAGTCCTTTGAATTTTACATGAAGAAAATGAACGAATAAATACTGTTTTAAGAATTTTGCTTAAATGAATCAAAAAATTTCTTATGTAAAATTAAAAAACAGTTAAGAAAAATAGAAGTAATTGCAACACTGATGTATTTGATATAGACCTTTCTTATTATTTCACTAATAAAATCAAAACATGTCTGTGTTATTCATACTTTGAGAAATCACATCACTGTCCAAAAAAAGTGATTAACTTTTAGGCAAATTTTTTTCATACAAATCTTCATTATAAAATTTTAAAGAATTACATTTTTTCTCAAATTAATAGAATTAACGGCATTTGTAATAACCATTCTAATTTTGTTAAAGCTTTATATAATCTAAAGAATATTCTTAAAGACAACGGATTGCCAGATTCTTTCATTAATGTTAATAGTTTTTTTTTCAAATGAGTATAAAAAGTTTATAATTTTTCTTTATTAATAGTATATTTTAATTTTATTTGTTATAGATGTTTAAATATTAGCCTTTTTTCTTCTGATTAATTAGTTAGAATTTTTCTTCGTAGATGGAGCTAGGTTTGCTAGCTTCCAGAACTTTTTACTGCCTTTGTCATCGTACATTTTGGCGTCTCTTGTCTTCATCATAATGTCAGCAGAGAGGGTAAATTTATTTTACACACTCTAGTATCTTTTGGATTTTTATTAAGGATTTTTTGCCTCTTGATATTTTCAAAATGTTTCTTGTATTGAGGTCGGACAAAGTTCAGGCCACAAAGGGTATATTTTTGATTTATAATCTTACCCTTGACAGAAATTTTGTCCATTTTTAGAACTTCAATGGCGAGTGGTCTTCGAGAAAGTTCGTCATTGAAGTTCTCATTCATCCCTTCCAATTTGAATATTTTTCTTTTACATTCTAAATTATATTTTATGTTTTTTAATATTAATCGTTGTAATTTTCTGTTGATATAATCACTTGATGCTGTTGCGTTGAGCACGCAAAAAGGTGTATTGTTATCGTTATTGTTTAAATCTTTTGTTTCTTATCGATACTCCTTCTTTTTTACTTTTGTTTTATATTTATATTATTTTGCAGGCAAAATTTGATTAAACTTTTCTTTGAAAAAAATTAGCAACAATAACAATAATTCAATTAACATTGAACTATCATATGATTTTAATACTTTAGTGGCTGTAGATAGAGTAATTTAAAAGTACAAATCTAATTCAGATATTTAATCCTGTTATTTGCTTTATTTTAACGAGTCACTTGAAATTTTTCTGCTGTTTAATGGTTTGTATTAAATGAATTGTTGTGGTAGTCAGTTTAAGGTAATTTTGCTTAAGAATTTCTGTTTTCAGTGCTCTAGACTGCAATACTATATATACTATTTTAGGTATATGGTCACAATAAAAAATGGCGAAAAAACATGTTCTCAGTTTTTGAATATATCTTTTAACTTTGTGTAGCTTTCTATGTCGATGAATTAAGCATGCCATTCATAACAACAATTTAAAACAATGTGAGTTATATGAACAATTAATTTTCTTTTTCTCAACACTGTTAAAAAACTGTGTTTCTGAATAACACAATACTTTCTTTTTTCTGCGCAATAATTCATGTAATCAGAGACATTACAGTTTATTCAACCCATTCCAATCTAAATGATTTGCACTTTCTACTGTTTCCAAGATTCCTAAATATTCTGTATCTAATAAGTATCCCGGAAGGTTTTGTCCTGTTTTAAGACGTTTAGGATTTCTTTCTGTATAAAGTAACACAACATTGCTTAATTTATACTTAAATTGCACATATCCCATTTGTGGGAAAGTTGGGAGGTATCCTACGTGGGCAGTCGATTCTAGAGTGCAAATACTACTGCAAGGTAAGTTTTCACGGATTAGTTACATGTGCAACTGACTTGTACAAGACACGAAGAAATCAACGCATGTTGACAACAATTTAAACTTTAATAAACATAACAAATGGCTAAAAGTAAAGTTAACTTAAAGAATAAAGTACTCTGGACATGTCGACACTGAGTACAGATGATCAGCAATTAACTGTAGACGATATATGATTTTATACATCTCAACTGTGTAGCGCTCAACAACGAAGCGCTGTTGACGCACTTCTCAAAACGTAGCACAAATTTCTGACATGAAAATATCTGAAGTCATTTACTTTCAGAAATAAACCATGAAAAAACTGTGAATGAAGTTTCTTCTGAAAATTCTTTTTGGAAAAACGAGCTAAACTTAAAGTATAGAAAACTTCACTGAATATTTTTCGAATTGTTTTCCTGAAGTTTTACTGAATTTATTCACTTCAATAGATGCCATAATCACATGATAGACATTACTGTGAGTATTATTTAACACCTAACTGCATATTATCTTATGTTCGGCTGTGATGCCGCGTGCCATTTCCTCCTGCAAGATCTGCTATAGATTACAAACTTAACCCTTGCGGCAATAATGGCCATTGTGATGTATTTCAGCATAGTATGAAGAATAGTGGAACCTTCTTTATCAAAAATAATATATTTATTGGATGTCTACTACACCACAAAAAATGAAGAACAAATACATACAGTTCCATCACAAACGTTACATTCACTGACTTACATCGAATTCCAAGTTCAATCTCATAATCACAATTCTTTTGCATTGCTAGGCAACGTTAGCAAAAAAAAATATCGTTGCCAAACTATTTTTATTACCTTTAGAAAAGAACTAATGCCAAACGATATTTTTAATTAATTTCTTTTTCAGCCAAACGATATTTTAAATTAATTTCTTTTTCAGACAAACGATATTTTAAAATTAATTTCTTTTTCAGCCAAACAATATTTTAAAATTAATTTCTTTTTCAGCCAAACGATATTTTAAAATTAATTTATTTCTTTAAATATTTAAATAATTCTACAAACATATATTTTTTTATTCATTACGAATATCACAGCATATACATCTTGGATATTAGACTTCATTCCCTATTGGGTAAATAAATCCCACCTTTACATTTTTTGTCCCACATTAAATTAAGCGACCTTTCGTTGTTAAGTTTTAATCATGCAAAAGTCATTTCGAAATGGTTAAGTTAGTACCGTACTCTCTAAGTTTATTAGGTGAGCGAGAAACGGCCCCATTTATCCCTTTAGACCAAAACAGAGGTTTAATTCCTGAAAAATTCTTTTATAACTTTTATTGTTTTCAGTATCGTCTAGATGAATCCTGCTTTTGTTTGCGTATGTAATCCACTACTTAAGAAAAACAGTTTTTAAAAACACGTTTTTTTAGTATGCTAAAAAGTTATTTTTTATTTTAATTATTTAGCACTTTTTAGATTTAATTTATAATTTCTTTTAATAAATATTATTTAAGTTTGAAATCAATATTTTTGTGATTCCTTTCCGGATGCTGCCACTTGTGTGGAGTCAAAATTTAATGAAAATTAATCGATTAAGTTTTGAAAATGCTAAAATACAGTATTGACATTTATAATACATAATTGTACAGAATTCCAGGATATTAGATAATGAGTGAATAGATTAAAAAAATTCCATCTCTACAAACACGAGAGCAGTCAAGTAAAAGCTTTTAAAATTGGAGATATTTCTAATTCTTTTCGCTTAGTAACATATGCCGCTACATCTTTTGTCCAATCTTTGCCCATGTTCTATCTTTGAATTGCAAAACATTCGTACTTCTTTCAGAACAACAACAAAAGTAATTTAAATGTTAGAAATACGGTCGATGAATTCGTACGAAAGCTTGCGGTTATTTTAAAGCTGCGATGAACTTTCGAACGGTTTTATTTTGATTACGCTTCGTATGGTATATTTGAATTTCTGATCTAAAAATAGAATGATTTTACACCCACTCTCTGAATATAAAATATCTGAGACATGCATTGTTGGTATTTGGAACAAGAAAACGATTTCTTTCAGAACAACAACAAAAGGAATTTAAATGTTAGAAATACTGCCGATAAATTCGTACGAAAGCTTGCGGTTATTTTAAAGCAGCAATGAACTTTCGAACGGTTTTATTTTCATTATGCTTCGTATGGTATATTTGAATTTCTGATTTAAAAATAGAATGATTTCACATCCACTCTCTGAGTTTAAAATAGCTGAGACATGTATTGTAGGTATTTGAAACAAGAAAACGATTTTGAAACATTCTTTGGACTTGAATAGTTCTCTATTTTTATATTTCATTCACAGATATACTCATAATGAATTTCGAATAAATTGATATTTTATTGTATTCGTTTTTATCAGCTGTTTGACATCAGAAGTATAATATTCTACTATGGTTCTTAAAACACGATAAACCTTCTGACTGCCGTTTTTTTTTTAAATCGCTATTTAAATGTAAGGTTGCAAACATGTTCAAATGCGATTGAACGAAGCGAATTGTTATTTACAGGCATTTTATTAGTGTATATTTTAGTAGTGTAATAGGATTCGAAGCTATAATAGTACTAAGTGAACGCAGAAAATAGACTTACTTCCAATCCGCGGAAATTGTGGGTTAAGCAGTCAGATGGTTACGAAAAGTCATAAAAGCTTTGAAGTGCTAACCATTCTTAGTTAAGAAAAGTCATAGAAGCTTTTAAGTGCCAAGCATTCTTAGTTTTATACGCAAGTAAATATATGTATATTATACAAGTATATTTTCGAAATAAGATGTCTTTTAGCCTTCAATGATTTTTCCTTGAAAACTGAAATTTAATTTTTTTAATAAATATCTTTATACCTATAATAAATGTTCCTTATAACGATTCGTGTATTCATATAAGTTATGGAGTAATCAATAATCTCAAGAAAGCAATTCAGCAACTCCAGCTGCGTATATCGAAAGTTACATGGTTGGTAATTAGGCTATTTTCTCCTGCATTCCATGGAAAAATGTGTTTGCCTCTTAGCCTCTTACTTTTGTAGTCATTAAACTGAAATATTCAATTATAGCATTGCATACAATAAGCTTTATTTTAAAAGTCCATAGTAGGGGCAAAGTCTTCCCTTGATTGTAAACCGTTGGAAATAGCAATGTGGAATTTTCATCATTGTGTAGACCTATTCTTATCCCTCTCACACCGAGCGAGGCGGTCCAGGGCGGTCTAAAAATTTCCTCTTAACAGCGACGAAGGCCGGTCTGAGGCGGTTGGATCCTTTTGAGAGGAGGGGAGGTACTGAGATCGCTTAAGAGATAAGCGCTGTAGGGGGTCCAATTATTCTCGCCAACCACAGCCCATTTCCGTGGGCCTTAAGGGAAGGTTATAGCAGGGGATTGGGTAAATAACCACCCAGGTTGGGAGAGTCCAATTCATTTAGTATCATCCCAAACAAGCCCGGTTTTAATGGGGCTAGATGAAAAAACTCGCCTCTTGATTAAAGAGTTAAAGTTTCACAAAATCATACAGATAGTCATAAGCCTAAGCCATGAATCAGAAATTAAATTTTAACTAAATGGCGTCTATGAGGGAAATGGCTCAACACCTTTTGTAGTTCCATCACATTATTTTCAAATGGGTTTTAAACTTATTTATGGCCACAAGGTCTCCTCTAGACAACAAGACCGCATAGATGGGAAAGTTTGAGTAACGCCGTGGGCAGTAAGCTGTTCTGATTTTACTACTCTTGATTTCTTCTTTTAGGATTGTACGAAGTCTTTGCCGCCCCAGTTAAGGGTATTGAAACGTCGAAGCTCCGATAACAGTTACAGTGTCTAATGTCTTTTAGCAAATCTGAGACAACACGTGTTAAGAAGGAGAATGCCGCCTTCATATTATTCGCGCTACAAAGGAAGGAACACATTGGACCATAGAAGTCAAGTGATCTTATTACAAATTCCATTTTGGTTTTTGTAAGTTACAAAAATTAGCATGTGTCTACTAATTTTTGCACATTAAATTTTTGTAATCAGAAAAGACTTTATGCTGATTCTATATTGGAACATATTTACAAACGTTACATCTAAGTAACGATTAAAATGTTCTGCATTTGGAAGGTTAAATATTCACTTTCATTAGAAATCTAAGGTTGCCCATAATAAATTTCTGCTCATTATGGCTGGACTCCAATTAGATGCCAAGTATCATTCTATCTCATGTCACTAACGGATTTTATTTCAGTTACGGAAGTGAAGAACTGTCGAGCCCACGTACTCCAACAACCAACCCTTGTCATTTACAGTTTGCTTGTAAGGGTAATATGTTTTATTTGGAACAATCCTTTAGTTTCGAAACTTGAAATTTTCTCATCTCGACTGGAATTCTTGGATACTTAAATTTCCTAGTTGGATATTTTCCCTCTTAAAATCGCTCTTTTGGATATTGTTATCAATTCCAAGTCTCCTGCAACTAATTTGACAGTGGAATTGGGCATTTACAGTTAGTATTATTTTTAGAACTTCAGAATCAATAGGTGCTTGAAATCAAAGTGGAATAAATGACTTTCCCTATCATCAAATATCAAGAAACCTGATTGATTAGTTTTTCGTTCATTTAAATTTTTGTTATGGGATTTGTTTATAATTTTGGGTACAATTTTTAAAATATATATATATATATTTTGGTTTAAAAGATTAAATGATTATTTAATTTATTCAGATTTGCCTAAGATTATATTAGAGTTATAGATGTTCTTTTTAATCCTTCATAGACGAAGTATAGAAATAATAAGTATTGCAAAAGTCACAAAATTTGACTTAGAGATTTTTATGAAACTTTACTTTTTTATCTAGACAGATGGAATCTGGCATATGATCTTACCGCCAGAATTATAATTTTAAATCAAATTTTGAATAATATCTGTTAAGGGTTGACAGTTTGAAAATCTGCGACTTCGTATAAATGAACGCAATAATTAAGCGACCAGCAAGATAAAATTTTTCATCTGGATATGACACCAAAACTGTAGATCCGTGTCGAATTTTGGAGCCAATGGGTCAAACGGAAAAGATCTAAAAGGCATATTCGATTTTTTTCACTGCACGAAGAAACTAAGCACAAAATTATTCATATTGTAGAGATATAGGATAACTCGAAGAGACAAAATGCTGGATGGTTTGATGCTAAGTGACTGTCTGCCATTTTTATTAAACATGTTGTTGACTTGTTTTGTTCCTTCTAAATGGTATAGTTTTGTATTTATGCGTTTATTTCCTATTCATAGGATGAATAATTTAATTTTTCACTTTTTCTTATATGCAATTTATTTTTAGGAAAATTTTAAATTTTGAAATATATTTTAGTACAGTGTTTCAAGAAATTATAAGACCACTAACTAGTAGCTGCCTTTGTGAAGAAGAAGACATAATATGAAAATTTTCGGCGTGTATTTTTAAATTTGATGTTAAAAACTTTCTGTACTAATCCCAAATATGAAAATTAACTTAAATTCTATGAAAATCTACTCATTTTTCTAAACAATTAATACGGTGTAGGCTAAGGGAAGTTGGAATCCTTATTCCGAAAATGTTAAACTGGCCATTTCGATGTACTTTTTCTTAAAATCCGTTAGAGATTCATGTTTGAAATTTTTTCTACTAGTAAAGTACATATTTCTCATTATACTTAAATGATTTTTTTTTAAAAATCAAAAACTTATTTTTTACAAATTTTTTGTGTCACAACAAAAAATGTGAAATTGGCAATTTCGATGTACCTTTTCCCAAAATCTGTTATAGATACATGTTTGAAATTTTTTATAGAAGTAACGTACACCTTTCTCATTTTACTGAAATGAGGTTTTGATTAACTTAATTTTTTTTATAAATTTACAAAATATTTAATTAGGCATAGTGAAAGTTTACCCTATTTTGACACAAAAAAAATTGTTGAAAATAAATTTTTGAGTTTTTTAAATTTAAAGCTCATTTCAGTATAATGAGAAAGATGTACTTTACTCGTATAAAAAGCTTCAAACATGTATTTATAACAAATTTTGAGAAAAGGTACATCGAAATGGCCAATTTGACATTTTTTGTTCTGACATAAAAAAATCTGTAAACAATATTTTTATTAATTTTTTAAAAGAAATCATTTCAGAGTATTCATAAAGATGTACTTTACTCATATAAAAAATTTCAAACATGAATCTATAACAGATTTTGAGAAAACGTACATCGAAGTGGCCAATTTAACATTTTCGGACTAAGAGTTCCAACTCCCCTTAAGAAATTATAAGACCATCTGAGAAAATCAGCATATTAAACATCACATCAAAGTCATTATAAAATGCATGTGTTAGCATTTAGTGAAAACATTACGTGAGAAGCAAAAGTGCAGATTTTAATTGTGTTATCTACGATTTATTTGAGGAAAGGGGTAAAGAATTATCTGGGTGCAAATTGAGAAAAAAATTATTTTATAAGTGTTCTGGCATATATGAAATAGAAATAGCTAGGTTGATGTAGCGTTTTAAAACTGTACTTCAGAATGTTATAATTAGAAAAATGATTCAAACAAAATAAAATGATCTGGAAGAAAAAGGATTTTGATAGCACAGGGCGATCAGCAAATTTTTAGACTATCAACTAAAAAGAAATCTGTCGATTCGGGAAATTTAGAAGTGTGTCAGTAAAATAACTTCTCATGTAACTGTTTGAAACAGTCTTAAATCAAATACTAAAACAAGATTTATGGAAATGAAGGAAACACCAAAGTTATTGAAGCATCATCGAGAAGAAAGATTGAAATATTCTAAAAATGTCGTATAGTGGAAACAAATTATTATTTCTGATGAAAAGAGATTTAATCTTGACGGTCCCGATGGCTACAAACACTATTGACAAGATTTGAAAAAGAACCGAAAGAATGCTTCAGACTACATGATCAGGGGATGATCAGTAATTGTTTGGAGATCTTTTACTCATGATGGATTGCATGATTTACAGCGAATTTCGGACGTATGGGCTCTGTACAATATTAAGCTATGCTATATGATCACATGATACCGTTTAGGCCTTTATTAAGTGGTTCTAACTTGATATTTCAACAGGATTATGCTTCTTGCCATACATTTAAATCTACCCAGGAATGGCTTAAAAAAGAAAAAGCTGATATTTTGCCATGGCCAAGTGGAAGTCACGACTTTAACCCCACGGAAAAACCTTTGGGAAATATTATGCCGTAAAGTTTATGCTAATGATAAACAGTTTTCATCTGCCAATGAACTTTAAGTAGTCGTTATAAAATAATGGCACAATATTTCTAAAATTGAATTTCACCACCCGGTCATTTCAAAGAAAAACATTGTTTGAAGTTATGAGGAAAAGTGGGGGAAAATATCATATTAATTTTCAAACTTTTTTGGACTTCTAGACAAGCGGTTTAATAATTTGTTAATAGTGTATTTTTCATTTATCTCTAATATGTTTGCTAACTTAATCATTCATTGCATTATTCAAAATTATTGAAACTTAATTATAATAAATATGTTGTAATATCATATTTCGTGTGTTTAAATTATAATTATAACCTTTATTTATTTCATAATTTCCAAAATTAAAGTGGTCTTAAAATTTCTTAACAGACTGTTTTTGTTTTAATTAACAATATTAATATTAGTTGTAATTTCACACTTAAAGAGGAGTTTTTATTTTATTTTTACTTGAGATGTAAATGATTGTTTAATGTTTTGATGGTTAGTTTCAGTTTAAAGTTTTATTTAGATTTATACTATTTTATGCTATACATTTCATGCATGTATATCACAAATATTTTGTTTATTATGGATAAGAATTATTGCTTTCTTAATATTAACATAAATTACATGATTTCTAAGTCGAATTTTGGATTGTTTTGCTTGAAGTTATGTATTTTGTTCTGTAAAATTATATGAACATAAATTTTTGCTGCAACTATCACAATGCAAAAAAAAATCTTTAGTTACTTGGTTCACCAGGAATCGGAAAATATGAGTACATCATATATGCGTGCATCATATCATCATTCACCGGAAAAAATTCATTTGCACGTTGCTTGACAAATATTATCATGAAATATTTGTTCATAAAAGAAATATTATTGGAATTTCCGAATTATTCACTTAATAACTATAAGTTAATTGATAATAATTCTTAGAATTCAATTTTTTATTATTGGGAGGGAAAATATTAATTCACTCATCTCCCTGATCTAAAAACGTTAACGGCAATGACATTAATTGGATTGAATTTTTTTTATTAATACCCAGTTTTGGGGTTATACTATGTCTATTTTTAAACATATTGTGCAATTTTGAACCGCAGACAGATCATGAGAATCAGTTCTAAAGAGGTGGACTAATTAGATATAACATACACTTAGGAGTCTCATTGAGATACTGCTGCGATAATTGCGCTATCTATGATTCAAAATGGCTACGTCTTAAGAGGAATTTGAACCCCAAATCAGTTAACCCTAACCCTGTTACTTCGATGTACCTTTTCTCAAAATCTGTTATAGATTCAAGTTTGAAATTTTTTATATAAGTAAATTACATCTTTCTTATTATACTGAAATGAGTTTTAAGAAATTCAGAAATTTATTTTTTAGAAATTTTTTGGTGTCAAAACAAATAATGTGAAATTGGCCATTTCGATGTACCTTTTCTCAAAATCTGTTATAGATACATGTTTGAAACTTTTTATACAAGTAAAGTACACCTTTCTCATTATACTGAGATGAATTTTTTTTAAAAATTCAAAGCTTTATTTTTTACAATTTTTTGTGTCAAAATAGGGTAAAATTTCACTACGTCTGATTAAATATTTTGTAAATTTATAAAAATTAAAAATTAACCAAAAGCTCATATCAGTATAAAGAGAAAGGTGGACTTTACTTGTATAAAAATTGTCAAACATGTATCTGAAACTCAGATTTTGAGAAAAGGTACATCGAATTGGCCAATTTCCAATTTTTTGTTTTGACACAAAAAAAATATGTAAAAATTATTATTTTTTATTTTTTTTGTGAAAAATCATTTCAGTATAATGAGAAGGATGTACTTTACTTGTATAAAAAATTTCAATCATGAATCTATAACAGAGTTTGAGAAAAGGTAGACAGAAATAACAGGGTTAGGGTTAACGGACTTAGGGTTCCAACTCCCCTTAAAATTTATATTGGGTTCTGATTGAGACCAAAATCTACTCAGATATGTTTATTTCCGATTAATCGAATTACTTTTCTTATTCAAATTGCGAAATTTCGAAATGAGGGTCTTGCATCTTTAACCCACTAATGCTTAGTGTCTCTTTTTAAAGACGCATGTAAAAATGCATCATAAACTCAAAGGGATTATTTTGTAGCGATAAATTTAGGAAAAAGGAATTTTTCAGTATTTGTTTCGTCTATATTCAGTCGATGGCAATACGCATCAAGTGTTCGATTCATAATTTGGCCCTTTTATTTTCAAGTCAGACTCGAAAGCAATGTTTTGTAATGTCCAGAAAAAAAGGGAAAGTTTTTCAATTATTTATCAATTAATTTGCCTGCATTTAGCATATCTATCAGTAGTGACAATTGCATGAATATGTTTTTTCTTTTTAATTAATATAATTTTACATTTTTATAGTTTTTTTTTTACATTTTACATTACGTCCCTAAATAGGGACGCTGTGCTTAGTAGGCAATAATATGTAAATATTTCATGTAGGATTTTTTTAGTGAGATTACAGTTGATTTTACAACATTTAGTATTAATATCTATATATATATATAACTCAACTTATGTATAAAATATGTATATATAGCCTATGTCCCGTGTGTGGTGATACGGAGTCAGAAGAAACACACGTTTCCTATTTTAGGGATTTTATGATGATGACGCAAACAGTTAAGACGGCACAAACATTTAAATAGAAAAAGATAAGAGTGAAAGAATCAGGAGAGCGGCGACTGCCCTGTACATCAAGTCATGTCGAATCATCGTAGGCAGTTTTGGCTTTGCGTTCCGTCGTTCGACATCGCACAACAATGTCTGTCAATAGCAAGAGCAAGATCATGTGACGTGACGTGACGGCATCTGGTAGAGATAAGGTATACGAGCGCCTCCTGGCGGGATACCACATACATATTAGTCCCAGCATCACTTCCGAACGGTTGAAACATTTTGCTGAAACTTGGTACACAAGGTCCTCATTAGTCGAATTGAAGTACTGTAGGGTTAAATATATCCTGACTCAGTCACCCAGGGTAGGGTGGGGCAATGTCTTCAAAATACATGTAGCAAATAGACTGACTGACATGCTTCTTGATTTTATGAAACATGGCACACGTGTTTCTCATGACCTGAATTGACGTACTGTAGGGTAAGTATGCCCTAACCCAGTCCCTCAGGGTAGATTGGTGCAAAGTCTCCAAAATACATGTAACAAATAGGCCGATTGACATGCTTGACGATTTCGGTGGCGTGGGCGACTTTGATGAAATTTACTATACACACTTCTAATTAGCCAACTAAAAATACTATAGGGCAAATAAAAGCTAATGCAATCTCTCAGGGCAGTTTGAGGTACAGCCTTTTGAATAAATGTAATAAATAGGCCGATTGGCATGAAATTTGATTATCTGCGACGATTTTGGTGACAATGAACACATGTATTCCTCATAAGCTGACTTAAAATAGTAATAGGTAAATAAACGGTATACCAATTCTTCAGAGAAGTGTGGGGTAAAATCGTCAAAATAAACTATGTAAGCTGATTTGTCTAATGACAAGCTGTTCGCTATGGCTAGGGCAATTTTGATGAAAAACAGTACAAAGGTTCTCAGTGGCTGATCAAAAATACTCTACTGGTAAATAAGAGCTAATCGAAATCCTGAGGGTAGGGTGGGGTAAAGTCGTATAAATACATCCAATAAATGGACCGATTTACATAAAAATTTATACGTCTGGTGCGATTTTGATGTCACAGGCTGATTTAAAGTAATGTATGTGTAAATAAACGCTAATCAGATTCCTCCGGAAAAGATGGATCAAAATCCTCGAAACACATGTAAACTCTTGATCTGATTAAAATGCTTCTGGAAATGGCTAGGCACTTTTATGAAATTTGTTACATATACATCTAATTAGCCAATTTAAAATATTATAGGGGTAGATAAACTCGAACCTAATATCTGATATTAGGTTCGGTCAAAGTCGTTTAAATAAATGTGTCAAACAGACGATTGACATGAAATTTGATACAGCTCCGCCAATTTGATGAAATTTGATACACATGTTCCTAAAATGCCAAACACTTTAGGGGTTAATAAATACTTATCCACTGTCCGAGGCAGAGTGGAGCAAAGACATAGGCCGACTGACACGGAGCTGAATGGATCGATTTTGATGAAACTTAGTACGCATGGTTCTCATTAACCAACAGGAAGTCGTGTTGTATTAAATAAGCCCTAACCCAGTCCTTCAGTGTAGGTTGGGCGAATCTCCATCAAATATGCATAAAACTTGGATTGATCGGAATGAAACTTAACTCGCAGAATTCAACGTATCGAACTAAAAATATGGAGGGTTTAACTACGATAAGACACGTAGAAATGTTTATTTAGAATGGCTGAGACAATTTTGGGAGAACATGTTTCATTCGATGATTCAGACACTTTAATTGTTGAAATTTTGGATGGAAAATAACTCCCACATTGTTAAATAAAACTGTATTGGAAAGTGTTCTGTTCTGTTTCTGGGTTGGGTGGAGGTGAGTAATTGAAAAACATTTAACAAATTGACCAATGATCATGAAAGTTTTATGTCCTGGGTTCCTAAAATAACAATATGCCCCGAAACATTGGCTGAAAATACAGGAAATATATGTAATACTTTATACTTTGATATATGGTAAATGAAAGGAATTTTCTGTACTCTTAATTTATGAATCATTTTATGAAATATTTTGAGAAATATTCAGCAATGAAGTAATATTAATAAATATTATGTTATTTATAAAATATTGCCCTTTTATCTGCCAACCAAAAGATTTTGACCTGATAAAAACCGGGCAACGCCGGGTATTGTGCTAGTACAAAATATTATTAAAGCAATTGATTTGAGCATTAATGGGTTAATCAAGGCAGAGTATCCAATTTGTGAAACGATGTGATCCTAAAAAAATAATTAAACGCACATGTGAATAATCCGATTTTTCCATAAATATTTAGCAGAGTTGAGGTTGAAAAGGATGAAAGATGTTTAACAAATGAAGTATCACGAATGATTTAGAACTGGTTCCATGCTGCTTTGAGCAACACGCATAATGATGCATTATTACAGAGATTTTAACATTCTTTCCTCTAAAAATATGTTCGCATGAGTTAGCGAGTCTGGTTACTAGAACTTGGGCAAACGTATCTCCATGCATAACGATCACAGTTTTACTATCACTGATCCAGTGTGCAAAGATGGAAGAAGGGAAGTTTCGATAAAAATAGAAAGGTTATATTGCAAATGTGCAATTCTTTGAGATGCACAGAATAATATTATTATTCTGTGCATTAATGAGAATGGAGTATTGAGAATGCATGCTGCAAATTTACAACATGTAGAAAAAAATAAATACAAAAATACAGATATTGAGACGATAATAGCAAAAATTGTCCTATGTGGTAACAAAAATCGATTTTAAGAATTTATCATTATATGTAGCACAAAAGTTAATAAATCAAAAGCAAAAAGACAGGTCTTATGTTGAGAAAATTTGAAAATGTCTATTTTCTGAAATGAATGAAATTTTTATTGAAATTAAAAAATAAAAGATAAAATTCTTTTGAAATTTTCATAGTGGATTTCATCAATTGGTGGACTTCTCATCCAATGAAAATATTTCATCGAACAGAGGATAGTTAATAATAATTCCTAATAATAATTATAATTATTAATTAATAATAATTTTCCTTTCGAGAAACTTTCTGTTATAAGCTGTTTAAAGAACACTCTTTATCAAAATTTAAAATATACAGTTCTTTGAAATCCTTTGAATATTCTTTTTCCAAATAGATACAGTCATATCTTAACTGTATGTTCCGTTATTAAGATTCATACAAAAAATAGCGTTGTTGAATAGAGATTAGTTAAAAAATGTTTAACTTATCTCTATTCAGAAACGCTATTTTTTTTTATCGAGCTTTAATGCATAAATCTTTCAGAGCAAAACTAGAAATAGAGAAAACTAGACTAGACTAACTTCAGAAAAAACTAGAAATAGAGACACGGAGAAACAAAAAGAAATTGAAGAGTGTTTGAAAAAGTTACCCGATTAACTTTTTTATATTAGATAATATCACAGATGTTTTATATTTTTCTTGTTATTTAACTTGAGACTATTTTTTAATTATAATATCTTGCTCTATTGATAAAATGAATAATGTGTATAAATTGTAACACCAAAAGATTTTATATTCCTACACATAAATCTTCACCCAGGGATCGAAAAAATTATGGTAATTTTTTTCATTTATTGTTTTATCATTATGATTAATTACATTAAACACAAAGTTTTATATAATTACACTTTTTTCAATTATTAGAATTTCCCTTTTATTCCCTTAGGGAAAAAAGCCGAAATTTCCCTTGACACCACGTGTTTTAGATTGGAAAATGATTAGAGAGAGAGAATAATTTGCTTGAATAGAAATGCAAATGATCACTCACTATTTGAGTTCTTTTGAGTTAAATTAATCAAAGAAGCTTTAATTGAGAGAGACTCTAAAATTTGGAAAGGCGAAAGCGAGTTGATTTAATTAGTTGGATTAAAGTTAGATGAGAGTTTTAAATTCTGAAGGAAACAAATCCCTCTAGATTACATTGTTAAGAAGCCTAAAATTGTTCTCAGCATTTTAAACAATCTTATCTAGATAATTCTACACAATGAACGAAAATAATGAATGCCTTTATCCTAGAATTATAACAATAAATTTTATATGTTCAATTTGCATATTTAAACGAGCATCGATGGTTACATTGATTCAAACATAATAACGTTTCCTTAAATAATTCCTTACAGAGATTTAATTTCGAAAACTGAAAATAAGTCGCTTTATTTCTCTATTTAATTATGATATAAATGTAGGCCAATTTCGCTATTCGTTCACGTTCAAATTTGAGAGATAATAATGATTCCAAAGAAATTTAATTACTTTCTTCTTGATTATTTCAGTGTGAATTTCAGCGTCCAGAATTCTAATTCATGTTGCGATATTACAGAAGTGATGCGATGAAAGAGAAGAAAAAATTGATCCGATATTTTGACCTTAAATTCAAGAAAATGATATAGACAGTAAAAGCTTTAGTCTTTATTTTAGTCTTCAGATTGACCGTTGTTCTAAATATCTCGAAACAATCAGTCACATAAATAGCTACACTCAGGTTTTCAAAGATTTAAAATCATCCACGACACAAAATCTTCTTGTTACTGTTTTATAAACAAAATGCCAAATCTTATTTTATACTTCATCTTTCGATCAGAGTTTTATTTTAATATATTTTGTTTATGATAATGAAAAAAATTTACAATATAAAATTCATACAAAGTGATTGATATCCTCTACCCAATGAGCTATCGAGAGGTAGGGAATGAAAAGGGGGAAATGGATCCTGCTTATATGTAAATATTCTGTGAATAATTAGCGGATATATATATTTCTTACATTGTCAACCAATGTTTCCGGGCATCTTCTTATTTTAGGAACAAAGGACATAAAACTTTCATGATAATTGGTCCATTTGTTAAATGTCTTTCAATTACTCACCTCCACCCAACCCAGAACAGTGCGAGAAACAGAACCTTTTTGCAATACAGTATTATTTAACAATGTGGGAGTTATTTTCCATCCATGTTTTCAACAATTAAAGTGTCTAAATCAACGAATGAAACGTGTTCTCCCAAAATTGTTGAAGTCATTTTAAATAAACCTTTCTACATGTCTTAACGGCAGTTAAACCCTCCACATTTTTTAGTTCGACATGTTGAATCCTGCGAGTTAAGTTTCATTCCGATCAGTCCATGTTTTATGTGTATTTGATGGAGATTCGCCCAACCTACACTGAAGGACCGGGTTAGGGCTTATTTAACACAACAATACTTCCTGTTGGTTAATGAGAACCATGCGTACTAATTTTCATCAAAATCGATCCATTCAGCTCCGTGTCAGTCGGCCTACGTCATTTCTCCACCCTACCTTTGGATAAGTATTTATTTAGCCCTAAAGTGCTTTTATTTTGCCTATGAGGAATATGTGTATCAAATTTCATCAAATTGCCTCATTCGTATCAAATTTGATGTCAATCGTCTATTTGCCGGACGTATTTAAGCGGCTTTGACCGACCCTAACATCAGAGATTAGGTTGGCGTTTATTTATCCCTATTCTTATTTTGCTAATTAGAGTCTATATACCAAAATAAATCAAAATCGCCCTACCATATCCAACAGCATCTCAATCGGCTCAAGGGTTTACATGTATTTTAATGATTTGGTTTCCCCGTCTATTTTGAGGAATTTGATTAGTGTTTATTTAACCATACAGTACCTTTAGTCAGCCTGTGAGGAACATATATACCTTGTGCCATCAAAAGTGTCCCCAGTCGTATCAATTTTTATGTCAATCGGCCCTATTTTATATGTATTTGAAAGACTTAACCCCATCCTATCTCACGGATTCGGCTAGCGTTTATTTACGCTTAGAGTATTTTTAATCAGTCACTGAGAAACATATGTACCGCGCGTGCGAATTTCATCAAAATCACGCTAGCCATATCAAATAGCCTGTCAATCGTCCCAAGAGTAGATAGATTGATAGATAATCGGTTAATTTTATAAATTCTCATACATTATCCACCTCCCAGCTAAAAAAAATCTGCAGAAAATCTGAAAAATTATGTTCCAAATACCTTCAGATTTTTCTACAGTCAAGGTTTAATTATTAATTTCATTAATTTAATTTGTGATTCAACCTAGTTGTACGATGCCGATTCAGATTGTGACAAAACTTCAAACTCATCCTGTCCGGGATTCGAACTCGCGTTCCAATACTTGGCAGGCAGGAACGATAACCACAACGCCGCGTCGGCATACACGAGTTGGGAATAAATTAATCTATTTGAGTTTTAGCGTCACCATAGCTCTCGTGGCGCCATCTAGTGGCGAAAAAATATAAAGAATACGTGTATCAAAGTCGTAGAGATGAGTAACAGATGAGATTAGTAATATTTTTGTTCAATAATTTATATTCTCTGTTTCAATAAATTCGTTTTCACATTCTATCTTTCTGGTAAGCCTTCTCTCCATCCAAAGGGCGCAAGCTCCACTTTCACCTTCTTCTTGGAGGAAAATAGCTAGTCAGAAAGACAGTTGGAAAACTAATTGGAAATTAATTAAATTATGGGGGATAAGTTTAAAATGTTAAAAACCTCAAATATTTATTTTAAAGATTAATTTAGAATTCATTTTTTCAATGGCATATTTAAAAAATTTAGTGCCTAAGGCAATTTTCGATTGGAAAATGTTTTGAAACTTCTGTCTGCTGTAAAATTAAACAATAATGATAATTACATTCTAATTTCGTTTTATATTCTTTGGAAAATAAAGCTGCAATATTAGAGAATATGGTGCAAAATATGTATTTAGATAAATGCAGATATTATGAAATTGCAGTTAAATCTTCAAAAAAATCAGCAGATATTGGTCAAGTTTAATGATTTTGTGAAAATCTGCTAAATAACTGCAAATTGAATTGCAGACAAAATGCCAAGTCTTAAAAAATCTACCGGATATTTAAAGAAAAAAATAAAAAAAAAATTTTTGCAGATTTTATGCAGATTAAATTGAAGAAAAAATGCTGATTTTTTCTGTCCTCAAAAAATCTGCAGAAATCTTTAAGTAAATTTCAAAAACATTTTTTTCTGCAGATTTCTTGTCGCATGGCTAATTTGGTTGTTATGGATAATCGCCTGTGATAATTCACAATAACCGATTATCCATATTAACCTTAATATATATACAATATATAAAAAAGTTTCAATATATAAACAATAATACAATATGAAACAATGCATAAATATGTTCTTTTATAACTTTAATTCCTCTGGCATAGCACAGAAAAAGCTTTTTTAAATATCATTGAGATATTTATTCTTATGAGCAATATTCCATTATATTCTTTCCATTACTTCCCTCATTTTTTGTTCCTGTTTCCATGAAGCTGAAACACTTCTATTTCGTTTTTTACACTTTTTATGCCCGTTAATTTTCTGTAATTTGTTTTCGCATATTTTTAACTTTTTTTTAATTCTTCAATTTTTATATTTATGTATCATGCTGATTTTAATATATATTTTTTAATTAACATGAACTCCTCTCATTAGCAATAGGATGGTTAATATAACGACGAAGCATTTTTTAATTCTCTTCGATACTGGCCATACCTGTACCATTAAGAAGGAGTAAAATAGATGCCTTTACTTTACAAATATTAATTAATATACGTATTTTACATTATGTACACAACACATTTTACTTAACGTATTATTTTGATATATATTTTACATGATGCATATAATACGTTTTATTTAACGTGTTACATAAAATATGTTATAACAAATTCAGATATATTGATTAATATATAGGAAATAAAAGTCGAAGTGTTTATTTCTACAATATATAGCCCTTATATTTGAATTTAAACCCCAAGTAAAATTCCATTTCATTTATTTTTCCTTCAGCTCAAATTGCTTACAGATCCGAAGAAATTATTTCTAGTATTCCTGAAGATAACTTAGCTTCAATTTGAATTTAAATTTAAAATTATATGAAAGGGAAATATTTGTTCTTTAAGTTGATAGAACTTATTATCTTTGTTCTATGAAGCGTGTCATACTTTCATGCGGTGTATTTCTTTTCTGTTAACAACATATTCCCGCCTGTTTTGGGGCTGCTTCATTAGTTTAAAATTGCATTTATTTGCGTTCAATCATACGCATTGGAGAATTTATTTACTTTATTATAAAAATAAGATTCAATTTTCAATACTCTTACGAATATAAATATTTTTAACTAGATAAATTATAATAGTTTAGAATAAACAACGAATTTTATACTTCGTTTCAACATACTTTTTCCTGTGTGAAAGGTAGAAAATACGGCTTTTTATCTCTGAGAATAACTTTGTTTGTTAAATAGTTCTAGACAGAATATAAAAGTATTAATTTCAGTTTTAATTTAAAACCTCACCAGCCTCACCTACCTATCCAAAATGGTGTACATTAAAGCCGGCGGGAAAAATGTACACAACAAACATGTCTTAATATACAGGGTGTCCACACTTATCGTGGTCCAATAGCTAATTTCTAAACCGTAAGAAATAGACATATAGATCCAATTGGAAAAATACTTTAAATAAAGGGAAAAATTATGTTTTATGTTCTTTGAGTCACTAAATATATTTCTGAAAAAATTACGAATTTTAACTTTTTATACGGTTTCCCTGTGCTATCAGTCATATTCAGTAAAATATTCTTGACAGTCTAACATTTTAAACAAAAAAAGTCCCACTCTTCAGTGACTGAAACTGAGCGAGTTATGGAGCTTTGATTTTCACGATTTTTAACCAATCAGAGGTCTTGTCGAGTAACTGCTGCTCATTGATTGGTGAATCATCTGCAAGACGGTTATTGAAATGGGGTAAAATGGTCTAAGTCAGAGATATTCAAAGCTCCATAACTCAGTCAGTTTTAGTCTCAAAAAAGCGGAACTTTTTTGTTTGAAATATTAGAGTATCAAGAAAATTTAAATAAATATGATTGATAGGACTGGGGACTGTATAAAAAGTTAGATTTCGTAACTTTTTCACGAATATATTTATTCACTCAAAACACATATATTATAATTTTTCCCTTCATTTAAAGCATTTTTCTAATTGGAACTATATGTCTGTCTCTAACGGTTTAGAAATTAGCTATTGGACCACGATAAGTGTGGACACCCTGTATAAAAACACAGTGTCAAAAATGAAGAGCATACAGCAAACATGTTAACATTCAGAAAAACTTAGAAAAGTACTGAAGAAAATATCACAACTAAAGCTAAATATAAATTAATAACGATTTCAAAATAAAATAAAATTTCAGTACGAAATTTTTAAAAATAAGCGGAAAGAAAGAGTAAATAAGAAAATATATAAAAATAAATAAATAAATTGTGGGAAAAATTAAAAGTAATAAGCAAAGAAAAAATGTAAAATAAATAAAAGGATTGAACACAATTGGAGCTAAATAAATAAAACTGGGTTTTTCAGTGCAGTCTCATAAACAGAGCAGCATATTTAGCATTCGTAGATACGTAAGCAATTAATGATCTGTGTATATGCTTTTTAGTAAAATCGAATGATTAACAAAATAAGGTTTCTACTTCTGTTCTCTTTATTACATGTAATCTTCTGTTCTTTCTCACTTTGGCTAATTTTCTAAAAACTATCTCTTTAGTCCTTACAGGGACACATTCAATTGTTTTCTTCGTGAAATCGCAATTTCATCATCATTTGTTATTTTCTGCGGCCTCAAATGTCTTACCAATTGTTTACCCCTTTGTTAGTTTTTGAGATTCAATTTTATATCAGACGATCTTTAATCCATATCCGATGGTCAACTAATTTACTTACTAACTTACAACCCGCTCCGGCCCAGCCTACCCAAGAGGGTGTAAAGCCTTCCGTAGGCCGGATGGGAAACTGATGGTCAACTAATAACTGTTAACCAGTCATTGCATCTATATTGAGTTTTCGGAAATTTTCCGCCGTTTTTCGATAGCTTACGCTGATGACAACAGGACGCAGAATTGCTGTCATCAACCTATGAAATAAGACATTTTCTGAAAGGTTATGCTTTCGTCAATATGTGTGTCTATTCACCATGAACACTGATTTAGTTATCTTTATTTGGTGTAAGTGTAAACATGGAAAAAGAAAAAGGATATTTTCGATATTATCCTTTTTTACCGCCTCAACGGTACGAATGCTTTTCAAGCCTCAGAAACAGTATGTGCTACAGAGCGTGTTTTTAGAACGATTTTAATGGTATTTTAAGAACTAGTTTACATATTTCTTCGTTTCTGAAATGTTCAGTTTGATAGCCTGTATTCTTAACTATCTTTCTACATCGTAACTTCCATGACAATAATGATTTTTATGGTGTCGGAGGAGGTATTTTGTCTTTTAACAAAGTTTTGCAAAGTCCAGAAAAGGTTATAGGTCTACGTTTGGATAATGCGGTTTTTAACCATAATGTTTTCGGAGCTCGCCACCTAGCGGCCGTTGGAGGAAACGGCTAGTCCATGTTCTGGACTTAACGATGAAACATGGTGTTCTCCCCGGATGATTGCATATTTTATATGTCCTGAAGTGTTTTGTCCTTAATTGTCTTTCCCTGTATTCTGTGTGTTTGGTGTTTGATTAAAAGTGTTTAAATGAATCAAGCCTCTTTCTTTGAACGTCTACTGTTATCCCTACCAGGAATTAAATTATGGCGCCCAAATGGTTACAGGTCTTTAATAGTACAGAATCTCAAAACTAGTGTGTGGTACAGATCTATTTACCAGGAATATCAGTGAAGGTTATAGTCTTAATACCCATTTCTTGTTCTATTTTTCCATGAAATTAACAGTGGATTGTGATGTGCGGCCGCTTGCTTTGTTCTAAGGCCGTTCTACTGATTGATGGCATTGTGGGTAAAGAGATGTTATTTAATATTTGAAGATTGTAGATAAAATATGCTCCTGATAGTATGTGGAGTTGATCTTATCATTTTTATCAACTTTCTATTTTTATTTTGCCATTATATGAAAAATCAGCAACGATTATAATTTCCTTAGGAAAACTTTCTTTAGATTCTTTGACCGATGTTTTAAGATATATTTTTCCTCCTCTTTGATGATAATAAGTTGATTTTTTTCTTGCAGCCATTTAAATAGATTCAAGCTTCATCTATTGTTACGACATTTTTTCCACTTTTGCCGTGATAAATCTTTTTCTAAAAAAATCTGTGGTGAGTTCAGCGATATTACGTGTAGGAAGATTGTATTTTTTACCTTTTTGGGATTCAAATAAGTGTTAATAAAATTGTTTAGAGTTGATGCTGAGCATTTTAATGATTTTGAAACAAATCTTTGACTCGCAGGTTTTTCTTTTAACATTAATATCTTACCTTTGCAATATTCGAAGAACTGCGTTTTTTTCCTTGTATACGTATTTGGAACAATTTTCCCACTTGAAGCCAAAATTGGGTGATTTTTTTCTTTCTTATTAACAATATTAAAAAATTGTGACTTTAGATATCAAAAAACCATGCCTTTCACAGAATCTTTAAATAATTAAATAAGATTAACCCTCTTCGGAAAGAGCAAAAACGTAACCTCCCATCCATCGTCTCTTTAAAGGCGCCATTTTGCATGTAAATAAAAATTTTATGTTGCAAGCTTCAAAAATGTAATTGTTGTGGAAATAAATTTTTCCCCACAAACGGTTTTTCCCTACAGCGGAACGAAATCGTTCTCAAAATATGCTAATACCCTCCTCTATATTTCCCGAAACTATATTCAGACTGGGCAAAATTTAAGTTTAACCCTCCGTTAGTCGTGGGGGATACAGGTGTCCTACCTTAGTTTTCAAAAGGCTGCGTTTTAAATTCCTATCATTTTTTGCCGATCAAACTTTCAGTACCCGCCCTTGAAATACTCAGAAAGAATATGGGCAGTCATTCAAATTCTAAAATTTAGTTCACGAGAGATAGGAGAACAAAAAGACACATGAGGAACAAACGTGTAACAGGAATTTGCAGATGATCGTTCTTCTTCTTTTTTTGGTTCTGTAATAATGTTTCTTTCTTAACGACTTATTATACTTCGCCTGTAAAATTCTGGCCCTTAACTTCGTTTAATTTTTAATTTTTTAAAATATTTATTAAATTTCAGAGAATTTCATTCTAAAAAATAGTAGAACTAGAATTTAACAGAGGATAATTCGTTTCCTATCTTCGAATTTTTCTAAAACGCTTTTAACAGGAATCTAAACTAATATGCAATATTTATGCAAATAATTTAAATAAACGGGAATTTTTCAAAGAATTTTTACCATATAAGAAGTATGAAAAAAATTCTTGGCTATTTTTCGACGTTTGTGTCATAATTATTTACCATAATCTACTAACGACAGAGGTTATCAAAAAATTCTGAAATTCTGAAGGTAAAGCTATTTTTGAAAAATTGTATTTCAGTTGTATTATAGAAATATTTTTATAGAACTGCTTATTTCTGAGCAGATGATGCGTCACTGCTGATATATCACTGTCAATATTTTCTGAAGGTTCACAAGTTGAAATAATTTTGTAAATACTTCAACTAATGTTATATATATATATATATATTCATAAAATTTTTCACCTTATTTTATGAAACTTTGTAATTGAAAGTATATGGCTACGATCAAAATTTAAAGAAATAAAAGCTTGTTCTACTTTTTTGGGACACCTTGTATATAAATGTCGTAATCTTTCATAGTACATCTTTTCTATAAAAATATTCAAAACAGTCATTAAATATTTTTTTGCGTTTCTTAGATGCAGCTAATATATCATTTCTCTGAAAATAAAATTATGAAAAAAGGAAGAGAAATGGACGGGGGACATTTGTACCCCGTGCGCCAAGCTGTGTATCAAAATTTCGAGTGCCTAACGGAGAGTTAAAACCGAAAATGCACTGATAGCAGTTGCTGACGACTAAATTAAGGCACTGATTACAAATAATTAGCGTATTACCACTCATGAAATAGAAGGCAGACTCGAAGTGTCGAATGCGACTATTTATGAGCATTTTACGTTGCTTGAATGCAGTAGTCGCTTTGATATGTAAGTATTGCAGAAATTAAGAGTTTTTAATGGACCCTAAATCTACGTGTGATATATTGCCCAAACACAACGAAAACGTGTGAAAAAAAATGGAAAAAAAGAGCACTGAATTGGAAATAAATGCTGATAAAAAGCTTTAGAACATTTGTTTTAAGTGAATAAATTATTAGCAGTTAATTCAGAAGAGGGAAAAATAAATATTGATATTTTCTCGTATAATTTAATATCTGGAAAACAAATTCATCGGCCGCAATATTCAGAGACGTAAAAGATTTTCGAACAGCAAAGTTATTTATGATATTCTTATTAAATGTTGAAAAATAATGAAATTTGCTTTGAAGTTTATTCACTGAAAGTAATAAAAACCAATCTATTCTCAATAATTAAAAACGTATCAAACAAACCATGAACAAACAATATCAAATGAAATCAAAGAGCAGTCAATAATTACAAAGACGAATTCACGCATGTAAGCTGTTTAATTAAGCGGTGTTCGTAAATACTAGGTAATTTAGTAGTACCACCCGTTCTTGGAAACTAGTTCTGAAGAGCGGAGTAATTAATTAAACGCAGATACATGTTCATGTATTGACATCAAACGTCTCTTTACAAATGTAAGCAGATCAGAGTCTAAGATATTTGATATTAATCTTGGAAGCTTCCTCCTTGGAAGATGTTCGTAATATTAAAACAAAGTATGTTTAAAGTGGAAGACGGATTAAAAGTATTTAGTATGAGAATTGAAGAAGAGATTTAATCCTAATTAATTTCTAAGAAAAACAACAAAGATTGGCTTAAGCATATGTACCATATTTTTTAAAGTAATAAGATCTTGATATGCAGTTTAAAGTAAAATATATCGGACTAGATTTGGTTAAATCGGTTCAAATCGCACAAAATATATTTTAAACGATATCAAAAATAAATTACAATGAACTTGCAGGGCATATTGACGAAATCTTCAGCGTTCTTTATGATAACCTTTAAATCAGAAACTTTCGGCTTTGAAACTCAGCTTAGTTGGGTAGAACAACGCTGAAGTCTTGAATAAAATAACATTTCCTTCGTCTTTTAAAATATTTAATAACTACCAGCATTAATGTATGTCTTGCAAACTGTTTTGACATAAATCATTTCAGAAAAATTATCTAGATAATTAATTGCATATCCAAGACCTACTGGGTTATGACATGGCTCAGGAACATAAATCGAAGAAGAAGGTCATGGGTTCTACACTCTGGGTGTGGCTTTAACTGGCATTATTCGCAAACCATAGTTGGGTAGAACAATGCTGAATTCTTGAATAAAATAATATTTCCTTCGTCTTTTAAGATATTTAAAATCTAGTAGCAATATTGTCTGTCTTGCAAACTGTTTTGACATAAATCATTTCAGAAAAATTATCTAGTTAATTAATTGCATTTCCAAGACCTACTGGGTTATGGCATGGCTCAGGAACATATATCGAAGAAGAAGGTCATAGGTTCTATCCTCTGGATGTGGTTTTAACTGGCATTATTCGTAAACCAGCAAACCGATGTGCATTATACCAACAAATTACTTGTTGTAGGGAGGCTGGATGCTGGAGGCTTTCCTCCAAGCGAATTGCAAATACATGTCAGATTTCCCTGAAAGTCCTCCAGCAAAGTAGCATACCTCAGAATATTAAAGCTAAGGGAAACTTCTGCTTTCGGTGCTCTAAAATCCCTTTGATAAATAGAAGATGCCGCACTTACTAATTATCACGAATCCTTGACTCACGGACGATACTTGACATACTAGATCAAGTGGGATTAGAGCCATAGAATCAAAAGTTTAAGTTGCATAACTTTTTCAAATAAAGTAGAACCCGAGAATCCGAACTAATTTTGGTTGACCATTGTTTTGATTCGGGTAAATTCGGTAAAATACTCTTGATATATCAAATACAGTAGAGGATTGACTCCGGCACTCTTTGAAAGCGTGCGGAAAGAACACGCGGCGATTCGTCCGGTACAGTGGCAAACAAGTTGAGGGTAAAAAGAAGATATTTCAGTTTGTTTTCACTAATTAAGGCGCTGCATTCATTCTTCAAGACCAATTAAAATACTTCTTTTAAGTTAGTAAAAAATATTAGCTTTCTTTCTGATTCGCAATTATTGTTTTTCCTTCAATTTCAGTAATAGGTTCTCAGAAAATAAAGAAAATATATATAAAATGATTTTCGTGGTTGTAGACTTTGAAATAAGCAGGCCGAGCAAATAACTACTTCTTATTTTATTATCAAACTATTTAAGTAAAATATAGGAGAGTGGTGGGTATACGTGCATCTCCGTTTAGTTTATAAGTAAAAGTGAAGAGTAAAATCCCTGTATTCTCTCAGATAAGGGAATGGCACGTGATCAAAGTGAAGGGAATATTGGGTATTTTTAAAAAATTACGTAAGAGTTTTAGGGGAAAATATCTAGCGCCAAGGGGACGCGTCATTATTTTCGGTGGGCACATGAAAGCGATTAAAATATTCTTTTAGAA
This sequence comes from Araneus ventricosus, assembly GCA_013235015.1. NCBI lineage: Eukaryota > Metazoa > Arthropoda > Arachnida > Araneae > Araneidae > Araneus > Araneus ventricosus. The sequence goes on from BGPR01006460.1 coordinate 41,645, forward strand.
GTAAATATGCGAAAACGAGAGATTTAATATACCTCCAGCGCGGGAAAAGAACGAAACTGGAGTTTTAGAAAAGTGGTTTTGGAATACATTAAGATTTTATAATACATAATATTAGAATTTGAAATAAAATTAAGTGAGATTATTACATATATATATATGTTCGGATTATCAAAAATTTCGGATTCATAGGATTCGGATTCATGAGGCTCTACTGTATAGTGAACTATTGTTTTATTTTTGAGTTTACTTTGCAATTTTTGGGCGTGATACAAGTTTTTAAATTAATGTGGCTCCATCAATTTTTTATTACACGCGAAAGAGATCGCGAGAGAAAAAATGTAAGAAAACCTGTTCTAGAGCATTCTCGCTACCTTCGCATAAGTCATGGTAGATTTCTACATATCTTTTTGCTCTTAAGAATATCTTTCTAAAATAGTTTATTTATTCAAAGTACTTGGATTTGTTCTTTCCATGTGATCCTTTTTCGGAGGAGATTTTAAGAAGAATGCCGATCTAATTCCTTTCTCAATGGAATTTTTTCGTCGCAAAAGGACAATCGATTTTTTTAAGAAGATCTAGAGCTGCTGTGCGAACAAATTTTAAGGAGAAGGGACTCAATGGAACGGAGAAAAATGCCATCGGGATGAAGATCAATGTCACTTCTTGGATAATCTTTGTTTGGTGAAAATAAATTGCGAGTGAATGAATTTACAAGCACATTTGTTGTTATGTGTTTCTTTGCAAATAAAGAGTGACTGGGGAAAGAAGTCACCTTTTTTATGTTCCGAGAAAGAATCAATCCAGTTTAACCCAATCGAATGTGTGCAATGCATTGCCAAGCCAAAAATACGGGTAGCACACCTTGTGTGCAATGATTTTGAATTGCAATTATTAATCAGTATGGAAAAAGCAGCCGTCTGTATATGACTGGTTTAAAATAAAAATTATCTTAGAAGTGTGTAAACATAAAATTGGTATGGGTTTCAATTTAGTCCCTAAAATTAAGATGACCAAACGTCCTCCTTTTGGAAGGACAGTCCTCCTATTCTATGTTCTGTCCTTCCTCAAAAAGTGCACAACAAATTATGCTAAAAATGTATTTTTTTATGCATTTGTGATATCATAGTGTATTCTGTATTATTGTTGCAATGAATTAAAAGTTTCTTTTATTTATGATATTTTTTAGCTTCAATTAATTTATGTCCTATTTTGTTGAGGAAGACATGAATATGAATACAGAACTATTAAATGATACACTTGCTGAGAATTTTGAGGAAACTAATTGGGAAGTTTATAATGAAAATGAAAGTGAAATTGAAGAGCATGAAACTGAAGTTAGTGAAGACACTCAGAGATGGGCAGATGACGGTGATTTAAAAAGATGCCTTTTGAGGGAACACTTGGCCGGGTATTTTTACGGTATTTTGTCACACAAGAAAGTTCGACCGACGATCGGAAAGACGTTTTCCCGTCAAACTATTCCTGCACACATGGTGTTCAATCATCTTATTTGTACGATGTGAGTTACGAAGTAACTGATTTCTATTACAAACATGTTTTTTTTTATTAAAAATGATCAATATAAAGCAAAAACACATTTTGGCTTCTGGGGATGGTTGGTCTCCAAAACAGTGTACAGTCCAGAATGGGTTAAGTAACATATACTGTATATGAAGCTTATTTGTACGTTATGGGATAAATTAAATCGTGTCTCATTTATTCCATAAAATTTCGAGGATACCATAGCACAACAACACATTTGCGTGAATAGCAACGTCAAAAGCGTGTATAGCTTTAGCAGCAATTTATTTGTACACTTACTTTAATTCCACCAAATGTTTGGTTGGTTATTGATATTGCGTCCTACTTGCCATTGTGTCTGTCATGCTGCATACGACAACTAATCCTATTATTCCTTCTTTTTCTTTCTAATCCTTCTGATCTGAATCAGATCAGATCCATGAGGCCGTTCGCCTTCATCACCTCGAACACGAAACCCGGTCGCTTAAGCAGGTCATCATACACCAAGACAACACACTCAAGTAAATGTTGCGGAGTGGCCTCAATCATGTTGCACTCTGTGTAAATATTGAACTTCTTATCACCGCGAGAGAATCTGAGGGTTTTTAAGTGACCGGAAGTTAAGCGAGCCAAAGCTGTTTGGTCTTTCCTATCCCATTAAAATGTATAGTAGCACCTGTTCCTTCACTACGATACCATGAATGAACTGGTGGATGCCTCCGGGAAATGTTAACAAAGGCCTTTCTTCTTGTGTATATCTCAAGGTAGGTCAAGGGTTCTACACTGGCCTGAGGCATGGTAGTACCTTCTTTAGCAAGACCATCAGCAATATCGTTATAATTTAAATTTACACGTGATGGTATCCATTCCAGATGAAGAACACAAGAATTGCATAAGGTCTTGAGTTTGTTAAAGATAACCATTCCCTCCAGTCACTAACATATCTCTAATTATAAAGATATTGGCGAACACATTCGGCTGTCCGAGAGAATCCATATCTCACAGAGTAATTGATGTTCCAAAACAAAGTCTAAAGCCATATAAATGGCGATCATTTCGGAGCGGAAAACTGAGCAGTAGTCAGCATTTCTTCGTTTAAGAGAATCTTCCCCCCGACCATGCTCAATAAAATATATTATTACTTATATTTAACTTATTACTTATTTTATTATATTATTACTTACTTAACTGTGTGCTTGAGCTATTGTGAACTTGTATTCCATTGAACTTGGACCAATGGGTACACTTTATCTGGTGAATCCTTTTCCTTTCCTAAAATGGCTGACAAAGGCCCACAGAGGTAGCCTTTTGTGTTTGCGATACAATGTTCTATTGTAAAAATGTCCTGTTTCTTTTTGCGTCACTAACCTTACAGTTTGTAAACGGCCATTTGGGACACCGAGTATAGCGGTTTAAAACTGCCTGATGTAGATGGTTTAAATAATCTTTTACTGAATTCCCAACTTAGTTGTGAAACATATTTTGCAATTGGGACACATCTCTTAATTTAAGAGGAAATGGTAACAATGTCATGAAAGAATCAATCAATAACTGTATTGCCCACATGGTCTTTCGTTCGATTTACGATCATATCTCAATGGGATGAAATCCAATTAACAGTCTTTTAGTAATCTAAACAATTATGACTGTTTATAATTTAAATGAGGAGGAGATTGAAACATTTCTTACGCTTGGGATTAATTACTTTCAAGTATAAGGAATATCTAAAGCTTATGCCTGATCCATGCATATCAAGATTTTTTAAAATTCATTTCATGAATGAAAATTGCACTCAGAACTCTGAATGGGAATTGCCAATAAATTATTTTTTTGTAAATTCGTAAATTGATCGCTGATCAATCAATTAAATACTATGATAATTTTTATTTCTCTTTTCTTTTAATTCTGGTCTTGTCTGGGAAAGGACTTCATTTAAGGATATTAAATTTAAGATAAGCTTCTCATATTTATGGAAAAATGACAACAAAAATAGAAAATGTGAAGACCTATTATTTAGACTTTAAGGTATCCGAACACGTTCGGAGCACTTTTTTTAAATTGTGAAATAGAAACACCAAAATATGCTTTTTAGATTCGAATTTAATAAATATTAATATTAGAGTATGATTTTTGAGTAAAATTATTATAAATTTACAAAAATCTTGAATTTCTGCTGCTTTTTAGAGGAAAATCCCCAAAACTTCAAACATGCTAGAGGTCAAACTTTTGGAATAATTCAAATAAAACTAATACTAAAATAAACTACATACTATGGACTAGTGCTTGTACTCGAATCTTAACATTCTTTGTATAAATAAAAATTTTAGAGCTAATCGAACAATCATTATAAGATTTTCAGCAAATTTTTCATGTCATTTTTCATATAAAAGACCTTAATTAAAAAAAATATTGTTACAATATACATTATTCTAGCACTTTCACTAGAGACACATTTGAAGAAAGTGTTCACAAAATTTCAGAACAATCGAATGATAATTTCTTGAGTTATCATGTTTGAAGTGTGAAAATTATGCATAAAATCTAGTTTTGAGAAAAATCAAATTATAGTTTTGCCACGCGCTTAAATTAAGTATCTAAACTTTAAAAAATTCCTAAAAATATACTAACATCGTATTAACTTGAAAAAATGCAGTTTAAAAGAATTTTTGACAGGTTTCTATCCCTTTTAATGAAAACTTCCGGTTAATTAAATGCCCATTTCCGGTTTCAGGTTTGTTATAAAACAATTAATATCTCACCATCTAATTAACGTACCGACGAAAAGTAAATATGTTTTAGAAAGGTAAATGAATAAACTATCCAAAACATCAAAAATTGAACATTGGGAATTTTGGCCGAAAATCGACTTTTCAACGTGTTCGGATTTAATATTCCTTCCTTTTTTGTTGTTCTGTCTTTGTCTGAAGAAGGAATTCATGCTTCTAGGTTGATTTGAAACTTTGTTTAACAATTAAAGTAAGCTACTGATATTTATGGAGAAATTAAAATTATAATAGAAATTGTCGAATTTTCACATACAGAGTTTATTTCTCATGTGCATCTGTTTGAAAAGATAACACAAAAATATATAGATTAAAAATATTTTATGTGCAACGAAAGGCCTTTAATATATGTAAATTGTAAGAGATAAAATCATTACTGTTCACGAATTTCTTTTCTCCAAAGATGAAATTATTGCTAAATAACTTTTTCGGTGATTCTAGGTATTTTCTCTTCGGGAAGCCGCGGTGGTCTCGTGGCCCAGCCTCCGCTTGGGGACCGGAGGCTCGCGGATTCGAAATTGGATTCTACGGAAGATTCGTGGTGCATCAGGTGTGGTGCACTTCATTTCATCGAGGGTCATACGTCCTTCCATTGTTGTGGTGCGGAAGCTTGGAGAGGGAGTGCCAGCTCAGATGTCGTCATCTGACCACAGATGAAATTTACAAGTTCCATTCCAAAATATCTCTCATATTGCATGTAAACGAGACGTTAATATAATTGAACTAAACAAAACTAATCTTCTTTAGAACGATACGATGTCTTCTTCTGTCAATAAAAATACCAAAGTGAGATGACTTTTTACTTATTTTTCACAACAATAATATACATCAATAAATACAACTTATATAATGATGAAACATATTAATGAAATAATTTGGTGCAAAAAATAAGTAAACTTATAACTGATACTCAAATATCTCGAATCTCTCGTTATAATATGTTTCAAGTTAAAAGGCATTTAGCTCAAGCAGGTTAGAACTAAATGGCAATTAAAGCGTACTACTTCAAAGTGTGTATATTAAAAAAATATTTTTTACTGATAATTAATTTATAACTTTTGAATTCGAGATACTGATCGAAGCCAACAATTGCTCAAGACATAAACCAGACTAATTTATTATTTTTATGCTAGGTAAAACATAATATTTGCGAAAACATTTTTATCCCCATTTAAAGATATTTAATTCGTATTTCTATGCATAAATTCTTAAATATTTCATGATTTTTACGAAAGTAATTCTTTTGCCATCTTTTAAAGCAGTACTTTTAAGAAGCCTTGTTAAAAATATTCTTTTTCAGATTAGAAGAGAACAAATTATTCCTAAACCAAAAAAGAACTAAAAAACCAGTATACTGATATTCTATTTCTTTTATGACTCAACAAATAGTATTACTGTATAAAGCTTTGGTTATGCTTTAAGACTGACCAATTCTCTGTATATAACTGCATTTTCTTCATTGACTTGGTATGTTGCTAAATATAAACTTATTATAAAATAATAAGGTTGGTTTCTTTAACAAACTATTTTCATAAATTCTAGAGAAATCTACCTTTATCTGACCAAACTAAGCCTATTTCGAAATCGTTTTTATTTATTTTCTCAATATTTTTATTTTGAAGGACGATATGAAGAAGGCAAATACTCTCAGTCAGTTTTAAATGTACTTTTGTTCAAAAGGCATGTTCTCATTACCATAATGATCATACAGCTTAGTGTAAGTAAAATACGCTGTTTGAAACAGTGGTTTAAGTTCATTCAGATTTGAATAAGCTCTAGAGATGTTATGCGAGACATATCGAATTTTCATTTAGACTTCTTACTGTGTAAGATATTTCAGGAAGATATATAAATCACTAAAGATAAGGAAAATATAATATTATATCCCGGTTTAATGTTAAACAGAAATATTATCTAAGGACATTGCATTTGAAGTAATATATTGCTTGTAAATACTTGAAATACAAAGGGTTACATAAAATCAGATGATTTAAGCTCTACTTCTACCACTGATAATTTACTTATTAACAGAAGTAAAGGTGCAACTATTCCATATTACACTGGCATGCAAAAGTAAAGGAACATTTCGTAAAATGCGAGGAATTTGCAATTAATAAGAAAACTATGTTTCGAAATCAGTTCTGGAGAATCGTGTGACATTCAATAGAGTATCATATACATATTACAGTGAAGATTCGGTCACGAGGGCAATTAGGGGGACCACCAGAAAGGGATGAAGGCGAACATGGAGTTTCACCCATCTTATTTCACAGAAAGCTGATAACGAGATGTAACTTTTATCAATGGTTATGGTTTAATGCGCATAATATTTACATGCATTTTCGTAAGCATAGCATAAATATTCGGGAAGATATAAATGTTTCTTTAAAAAATCCCAAATTTTTCCGCATTGTTTTGCTTATAACATGCAGAGTTTTCATTTAAATTATTCGAAATTTGCAGAATACTTGACGATATGTTAGTGACGTATTGTATTACACTTTGAAGTAATTACGTTGAATATTACAGGAAATATGAGTGTTTCTACTAAATAATTTTTTACTGCGCATGTGCGAGACGCAGCGGAATGTTTCTTTCATAAGTTCAAATAAGTTAAGAGTTGTTCTATATATCTGGCTTTGAAGCTATGAAAGAAAAATTCCGCTGCGTCTCGCACATGCGCAGTAAAAAAATTATTTAGTACAAACACTCAAATTTCCTGTAATATTCAACGCATTTACTTCAATGTTTAATACAATACGTCTGTAATATATTGTGAAGTGTACTGCAAATTTGGCATAATTTGAATGAAAACTCTTCAGTTTATAAGCAAAACACATGCCGAAAAATTTGGGATTTTTTTAAAGAAACATTTATATCTTCCCGAATATTTGTGCTATGCTTACGAAAATGCATGTAAATATTATGCGCATTAAACCATAATCATTGATAAAAGTTACATCTCGTTATCAGCTTTCTGTGAAACAGGATGGGTGAAACTCCAGTTTCGCCTTCATCCCTTTCTGGTGGTCCCCCTAATTGCCCTCGTGACCGAATCTTCACTGTAATATGTATATGATACTCTATTGAATGTCACACGATTCTCCAGAACTGATTTCGAAACATAGTGTTCGCATTAATTGCAAATTTCTCGCATTTTACGAAATGTTCCTTAAATTTGTACTCCAGTGTATCAGGAAACCCTTTGTTTTCTAACTACTTACAATTCATATTTACTTTAGTTTCACATGATTTGGATGTTTGATGTGTAGCTCTGTGTGTTATGTATATGTATTGTTACGAAAAATCGTCCGGTGAGTGTAGCAGGATAATAAAAAAATAGCTCCTCATTCCACGAATTTTCCAGAAAAACACTTATGACATCCAACAAAACAAATAGAACTCGTATAAATTAACAACACAAGTAGACCACTAATAAAAATCAGTCGCAGTACTTTCAATACAGCTCAGCGAATATTAGCTCACCAGCTTTCACTGCCGGTTAAACTCCAACTGATTCACTCGATGAGCTCTCGGTATTTATACCTTTCTCCGTTGGTTTGACTAGGCGCTAACTGACATTTTCACTGAAATTGAGATAATGAGTTTATACTATTATTCTAAGTTAGATCTATAAAATGAACTGACTCTAGTTGAATTCTGGTGGTAAATAAACGAAGTACTGCTGTGCCATTGTTCTATCACTGCAGACGATATTTATACTTATCAGTTTGACAAAGTTCTAACTGCGTTTCCTCTGTGAGAAGATTCTATCTGCTTTTATTTTGATCACTAATCAGCTGTATCATTGGTCTAACAGGTTATGATTGCTTGTTTGAGCACTAACTAGGATTTGCATTCATTTTAGAAGTTTTAGATGTACTGTTTTAAATCTAATATGTTAATATCTGGGTTCTCACCTCAGTATTGGTAAAATCTATGAATTGTACCTCCAAAAGTGTTGCACTGAAAAAATAACTGCAGTTAGAAAATCAATGTACTACAGAATTTTTGTCACGGAGTTTAACCCTGGATTTCACTCCTCAAAAAGCGACAGATGTGACCTTTGCGAGAAATTCAAAGTGTCGAAACAAACTCAAACACTGACAGATGATGTTAAATATGAATATGATGTGCATCAAACGTCAAAAAGTAACATGCATAAGAGAGAAAATTTATCTGGCCGGTTGGTAATGATATTTCTATTGCTTGTCACAAAATACGGACGGTGCTAACTGAGAAAAATGTCATAACCGAGTTGATAACATGGTCGGATTCGTGTGTTGCACAAAATCGAAATTCAATCATTTCAAATTCAGTTCTACATTTTCTAAAGGATAATCCTCAAGTAAGATCAGTAACTAAGTACTCTTTACCAGGACATTCATGCGTCCAAGAAGTTGATAGCATTCAGCAACATTGAAAAAGCCATTAACAAAACTGTCTTCTATTCTCCAATTGGATTAATTAGAATTTTAAAACAAGTCAAGCCAAGACATCCGTATAGTGTCATTCAAATGCGGCCTGATGACTTTAAAGATTTTCAAGGAACAGCAAGACACCTAAATTATAAGATTGTGCCATTCACTAGTGTGGCAATTTTAAAATTTTGGAGAGCCCTCCATATAGTGAATTTCAAAACATCCCACGACAAATTGGAACCTGAAAACTCAGCAAATATCAAGTTTGATGAGACATCTATAAGAGGCTAAAAAACATATTAAACAGGAAAAGTCTTCAGAAAACTGCAATTTGTGTGTGTTTCAAGTAACACCTAAGGTTCGAAAGGCTGCAAAAGAAGTAAGTGATCGAATATATATATATATATATATATATATATATATATATATATATATATAAACATTTCCTTTCATACCTATACAGGATAGGGAATATTATAATGCTATATTACTTTTTTTAATAAACCTACTAAACATTGCCTTTCCATTTATCATGCTACAAAATGTTATTTTATTTTTTCCATTAAATTTGGAATCGTGTTAGAACTTTGTACCACACCATTGTAATTTATGTAATAAAAGTGTTACTTTGACAAAGTTCTAACTGCGGTTAGAACCATGTCTCTTTCGCGAAAGCTATTTCTGTTCTGAACAAGGTTATAACTGCATTTTACTGTGTTCGAGAACAAAGGAATGAAATATAATTATTTTAAAATAAAGTTCGTAACTTCTAAATAAAAGCCTTTTAATGTAATTATTAAAATATTAATTAATTTAGATCATAAATAAAAAAGTTGTGAACGGTGAAATCTTTAAACTCGTTTTCCTCAAAACTTACTCGGATGCAGTTAGAACCTTGTCAAACCAAAACACCGACCTGTTTCCGCAGGATGTGACGTCACATGTAAATCTTTCAAAGTTTCTCTAAATTTCCGTTGCTAGTAGGGATAGGACCAAAAGTCAGAAAAACATGTAGGACATACGGAAGATAAACACGTAGTCGGCAGAAAAACACGTAGGACATGTAGCAAAAGTAAATAGCACGTGTATAAATAAACAACACAAGCATATCACTAAAAAAAATCAGTCACAGCATTTTCGATAGCGCTTAGATAATATTAGCTCATCAGCTTGCACTGCGGGCAAAACTTCAACTGATTCACTCGATGACCTCTCGGTATATATACCTGTTCCAGCAGGATGTGATGTCACATATAAATCTCTCGAAGGTTCTCTAAATTTCCGTTGCCAGTAGGGATAGGACTAAAAGTCAGAAAACATGTAGGACATGTGGAAGATAAACACGTAGTCGGCAGAAAAACACGTAGGACATGTAACAAAAGTAAATAGCACGTGTATAAATTAACAACACAAGCAGATCACTAATAAAAATCAGTCACAGCACTTTCGATAACGCTTAGCTAATATTAGCTCATCAGTTTGCACTGCAGGCAAAACTCCAACTGATTCACTCGATGACCTTTCGGTATATATACCTGTTCCCGCAGGATGTGACGTCACATATAAATCTCTCGAAGGTTCCCTAAATTTCTGCCGCCAGTAGAGATAGGACTAAATGTCATGAATTTTCTAGAAGCTTCGCTTTGTCGCCAAATTGGTTGCAAAGATTGGGGTTCATTGACTTGGCTTCCATTAAATAATCTATAAAACTCTCTTTCTTTTCATAAGATTAGCATGTCAGGGGAACAACTTTACAGTTTCATAACAATATTTATTTTGCGTTTGTGGCTTGTATCTTGTTTTTTCTGTATCATTGTCGACCTACAAAGTTTCTAAATCCTCTAGATAAGTTTATTGGAATGGAGTCAAAAAAGTAAAAGATCAGTCTTCTTTATTCTACGAAACATTATTGTATTTCTTTCAAAATCAATGACACTATATTACATTACATTACACCCCCCCCCCCGTGTTTAGAGCCATTTGGCTCCTTTCCGGTTTGGATGGATGGAGGTGAATTTTATTTTTTAAAAAGGGGCAAAAACAAGTAACAGGTACAAGAAAAAATGAAAATGAACAAGAAACATACACTGGACAGAACAACATAGAAAACAATAAAAAATAGAAAAAAATACGTAGAGGCAAAAAAATCATAAGTAGCCGGAAGTGTGTGTCAGTCTGGGTGGATGAGTGCTCAATTATTATCCTCTACAATGAGATTGTTCTCATTACATATGAAACGCATTAGGAGTCGAAGTCGGGTTCTGGAGAAGTTGTTCGTGGGAATGTTTTTCAACCACTGTAATTTAAGTGACACTGTTGGAGTTTGGAAATGCCAGGAGAGGGTAAACCAACATTTTGTGGCATAGTGCATTGGATCTCCTTTTTCTCCGCACGAGCAGTTGTCATGTGTTCGAACAATGACACTATACAGAAATTAGAAATTAGTTTTGCAGCCAATTATCATTAGTTTTCTAAAATTTGCGCCATTGTATCGAAGTAAGCAGAAAAGGAGACACTAGATGCATAAGAATAAATTCTTCGGTCAGATTGCTCTCAAGGGAAAATACTAGAAGGATTTTATCGCGCTTTTTTATTGCAACAATGTGATTTCAAGAACGAATTTCTTATATTAGAAAAGTAATGAAATAAGAAGCAAGAATAAAGCGTCAACCATTGAAGTTCCTAGATAAGAAACATAAAAACATGTTCAAAGAAAAATTAAAGTTTTTTACGCTTTCCTTTAGAATGGCTGAAGAAGCAAGGAAAATAATCAAGGCACGTCGGATTCGTTTGATGAAAAATGAAGTGGTTCTTTGTTTTCTTTTCCCTTGAGTGTAAATGTAATCAAGGTAAATGATAAAAATGAAAGGGAAAGACTGAAATAATCTTCTTTCTTAATTTTAGATCCACATTACTTAATGTATTCTGATTTAGACACATATATGAATTTACACATTAATGAAGAATGTGAAACAAATGGTATGAGTCTTCAAATTAAAATATGATACCATTCTTTGAAATTACATTGAGGAAAAATAAACATAAAAATACAAAAAATATGCAATTTCATAAATATTTGTATTCTTTTAAATCGTTTTAATCTTTTGATTAAAATATTATATTGAGTTTTGTTAATTTTTTACGCATTTGGGTTGAGAAACGTATATTTTTAAAAAGTGTTAGCTTTAATTTTAAATTCTAAAACTTTAATGCTTCACGGAATGGAGATAAATGAATTAAAATTATATCTCTCTTGTCTTGTTTTCATAATCATTACATTTTCATTTGTATATTCCATTGCTTCAAAACTTTTCACACCATTCAATTTTATAACACTCGATTTGGATTTTCTCGCTAAAACTGAAGTCTTTTTTAAAAATTAAATTAATTAACTAATATAAATAAACTAGGGGGCTCTGCCCCCTGCTCGCTTACGCTTGCCAGCCAACAGGATGATTGTTGCAAAAACCCAGCTGGCTTCGCTCGCTATAATGAGGCCACTGTGCATCCTAACTGTAACACATTTATGGTTGAGCTTATTAGATTTGTTTTAACTTATACCGGCACAGACTTAATTGGTCTCGAAAAAGGACTCTATCTTGATTTTGTAAGTATTTAGAAGACAAATTTAACATTCAAATAAAACTAACCAAGAAAATGGTCAGACATAGGCCCACAATGCAGACTCGTAACCAAGTTCGCCATAATCTCGCCAACGATTAAAAATATCGCAAAAAGTAAAGGAAAAAAGTTTTTGAGTTACCACAATTGGCGAATAATTGAGTCTCAAAAGAAATTTTATTTTGGTGCGTACACCAAATTTTTCGCTCAGTGTGTTGAACCAAAGTAAGTTCCTTTTTCCCTGATCGTCTTTCTAAACTTCCTCCAGTTAATTAATTTGAATGTTTAATTTCTTTTCTTTTATTGTATTTATAATATGTAACAGCTTAGTTGAGATTCCTGTTTCATTCATTGAGAAGAAGGGTCAAACTAAATCGTATTCGTTTGTTTACATTTGGAAAGGGAAATCACGTGATCCGTGAATTGCTATAGATGTTGCTAACTCCTGTATCTAAATAACATGTTTTATGGGAACCACACAAGAGAAATATTTATATAATTTTTGGCAACAAGCTTGTATATGTTTAGCAAGCAACAGGCATAAAAATAAGATATGTTTGTTAATTTCTGCTTTTTAATTAATTTCAAGAAATAAAATAAACAATATCTTGATTGTAATTAAAATTTTAAGAACATAAATTGAACTATAATCATTTCATTATAAAATGATTCATTTCTTCAATGGATCAGAGAACATAAACAAGAAAATAAATTATTTTAACCCTCTCACACCGATCTAGGCGGTACGGGGTGGTCTAGAAATTTCCCTTTTGAGGGGAGGTGAGGTTCTGAGATCGCTTCGGATATAAGCGCGGGAGGGGGTCCAATTTCCCTTAAAAACCGCAGCCCATTTGCTTGCGTTTAATGGAAGGTTATAACAGGATTAGGGGTGGTGGGATAAATGACCACCCAGGGTGGGAGAGTCCAATTCATGTCCCATTGTCCCTAAAAGACTCGGTTTTAAAGGGAATAAAAGAAAAAAGTCGCTTCGGTATTAAAGAGTTAAAAAAGAGGTTGCATGATCGTTTAAAATTTGAAATGTAAGAATTAAAAATAAGCTGTTGACAGTAATAGATTCCTTTTTATTTGCTTTGTGTATTCACCAATGCCGCCATCGGTGACCAGCTATCTCGCCCTTCATATTAATAGAATTAACAAATTTCGTTTGAATTTCGTTGCATAACTAATTTATATCTGTTTACTTCATTCAATAAATATATCATATAACTTTAGAATTTATAGCAGCCACCTATATAATTCATGCACTTGTGTAATGTACCATTTGCACCTTCATGTTCCAAAGCTATCCCGGAAATAAAAATCATCTCGTTCTTAAGACCCCACAGAGAGAAAAAACACCCTGTAATCTATAAACTATAAAAATATTCATTATATTCATTGCTAACAGTACGCGCACGGCGTTGCCCGTGGAATGAGGACTTCAACAAAATGGAAAAAAGAATGGCCACAATGACACGAAAAAGTTTTGAAAACAAAATCAAAACAGAAGATACACATCGGATTGTAGGAATGCCTGCTGGGAGTGAAAGTATATGACGTCACCTGCCGCGAGGAAGGTCCCTCGTCCGGAGGAACTCTCGCTGTTAAATCTCTCTAGCAAAAAAACTGTTTGCATTGATCAGGGAAAATTAATTTAAAAAAACGAAACATTGCCTTTTATAAGTATAGATAGTTCTGACTAAAAAGTAGTCTATTTTTACAAGAAGAAAACAAGCAATTTAAAGATTTAATGAAATAATGACTACATTACAACATTTAAAATATTTTGAAGAATCATATTTAATTTTTTTAAATGGTTAAAATTAGGAATAAATTGCATATGAAATCCAAGTTTTTTTTTATTGGAACACACTTCACTGACCATCAAAGTTCTAAAGTAACAGAAAAATGATTTCAGTTTGAGATTCAAACATAACTGCTTGAATAAAATTTTTGCAAAATGTGATAAATATTTGAATGAGGTACTGCATGCATTCATATTTGAAATTTTAATGTTAACATGATATGTAGTCCCAAATTTAAATAAAATATTTTCTTCACACATCTATTTTATGAAAAAATGTGAGGCGGAAAAAGATTGAGGCAATTTATTACATACTTGCAGCATATTTCTAACTCTTCTGAAACGAAAACCTATATATAAAAGTTTTTATGCTTTTATCCTGATAGTCTGAAAGGTAAAGTTAGCTTACTAAACGTTTTTACTGTTTTATAAATCACTTAAATTGATATTTAGTCCCTATCTTATTTTGATGGGCTGACTTATTAAAAAAAGCTCTACTTTTGTATGCTCAGTTTTTTAAAAGTGGAAATTAATTTCAATTGTAAGTGATTATACGCAACATCAGGCATTTAGATTGTGCATTTATTAAAAATAAGAAAAACGTATTCTCAAATTTCATGCAATGTAGAGCAACTTTTATGTGCCACAGAATGCATTAATAATTCTTAGCAGCTAGTATTATTATATCTTACATTTACGATCAATTGAGAGTCCATTTACGTCACTAACACAACTGAATGATCTTTATCTTTTGCAGAAATGTAATAGGTCTGTATTTTTTTTCTACAGTAAGTAAATTTATTTAGAAGAAGCCAGAAGATTCATTATCTCGAGAATTTTTTCAAACCATGTTAATGCTTTTGCTGTCTAATGTTTTAAACGATTTCTATATTTAAAAAAGAAGCTTTGCGCATAATGATCAATGACAGTCCTTTGCGGCTGACCTCTCGAATCTCTTGCATCACATCTCTGACATTGCCATGAGGCGGCAGGTTGAAGAACTTTATTCTTTTGTGCAGGGAGATGCAGAGCGAATGCTCTTTGCACTCACTTCTAATCCTCGTATTTATGTCAGTGCAGGCTTTAGTTCAGGCACATTAGAGTTAGTGATAGTCACTTCAATCCGTCAGAGCTCGAATCCTTTCTTGGTTGGCCCGGATATCCTCTTCGCCGTCGGCAGACTAGTTGCAGCCTGAATCGTATCTGGGACCCGTGGGCTCTTTGTCCTCGTATTGCAAAAATCAGATTTTCCTGTAGCCCTGTTGCCGAATACATCAATTGCACTGTTGCCGATCACGAGTTCCGTATTTGTGTGGTAACTCGTTGATATGAGTTGCATCACCAGAGTTGTAACTGTAATTATTTTTTGTTCAAATGCTTCAGCATGTACTTTAGTATTCTAATTGTCGAGTGTTGCTGTTCTC
Source organism: Araneus ventricosus (assembly GCA_013235015.1). Classification (NCBI taxonomy): domain Eukaryota; kingdom Metazoa; phylum Arthropoda; class Arachnida; order Araneae; family Araneidae; genus Araneus; species Araneus ventricosus. The sequence continues at coordinate 57,219 of BGPR01006460.1, forward strand.
ATGCATGACAGTATTTTATAATGGTAAACAAATTTTATTGTTGAAATATTGACTTTTCCTGGAATATTTTTGCAACTACTGAGATAGGGTATATTCAAATCAATAGGGTATATTAAATAGGGTATATCAATTGAAATAGGTCATATTCTAGGGACTTTAACCCCTTCTCCATTAATATAAGTAATATAACTGAGTGATCTTTATCATGTTGAAAAATATAATAGGTCTTTAAGCTTTTCTACAGTAACTAAATTTACTTAAAAGAAGCCAGAAGATTCATTATCTCGAGAATTCTAGATTTTAATTTTTTACTATGATAATGTTTTTAGGATGTCTAAAGTTTTAAGCGATTTCCATTATTAAAATTGGAGCTTTGCGCGTAAAGATGTTTCAATTAGGCTGTAAACAATTTTTTTAAATTAAAGAGATTTGATCCAAAAATAGATTCACCTCTGTAGAAGGTCGGAATTACAGTAAAGTGGTAAAAATACATTTTCTTCAAGAGTTTGTGTTTAATAAGAAAATTATCTTTTCATTACATGATACTGAAGTTTTAATATTTATCTAATCAGACCGTCAATTGTGATCATAGAGATCTTGGTTGATTCTAAACATTACTTTTTGGGCTTCGAATCATATTAGAATGCTCAAAAGCTAACATATTTTTTAATAAGTTTTATCCTTTAATTTTCAAGATGTATAGTTTGTCATTTAGAATATAAACATAAGAAACACCAGGATATAAGATATTTTATAAAACGAAAGGGAAAAAAATGAATGTATAGGAAATTCTCAGCCGCCAAAAGTATTTCATACATACAAATATAAAATGATTTCTTTGTTGCAGTCGTGAAATAAAAGCACAGGCCGAGTTATATACTAATTTTCATTTATTATGGGCGAGTGGCAGACATACGTACATCTTAGTTGAAGTTTCAAGTAAAAAAGAGAACAGAAAATCCCTGCATTTTCTCAGGTAGGGATTTAACATATAGACACGTGATCAAAGTGAGGGGAATAATGGCTATTTTTAGTAAATTACGTAAGCGTTTTAGGGAAAAGTCTAGCGCCAAAAAGTCGCTGATTTCGGGATTTGTGTAGGCGAGTGGAAGTAATTAGAATATTCTTTTAGTAATAAATATGCCAAAACGCGAGATTTAATATACTTCCAGCGCGGGAAATAAAACGAAATTGGAGCTTAAGAAAAGCAATTTTGGAATGCATTAATATAGTATTAAGATTTTAAAATATATAATATTAGAATTTAAAGCAACATTAAGCGAGAATATTACATATATTTTAAAAATGTTCCTCTAAAAGTTTCCACTGCGATTAGAAGAAGTTATGTAAAATCTGAAGTAAAGAAATATTTAATTTTCTCAGAAGTCGGCATATTATATTCATAAAAGTTTGAAAATAATTTAATTTCGTAGTTCGAATTAAATTATAATTACTAATTAATCAAGATACCTTATAATGTTAGGAAATAATATGTAGATCAGAATTAGTTTATGATATATTCATAGTATAAATGCGAAGTAAAGAAGTTTTCCTGACATATAAATTGTGCTGCAGATGCTCATTAACATAAAGCATTCAAAAATGCATTTCTGTTTAAGTTCATTCGCATAGCATTAAGTTCAGAAAAATAGAGGTCCCTTAGGAAAAGTTCTTTTCCAGTGCAAGTCTGAGAATTTCTGAAAGCCCTCATTATTACCTTTAAAAAATTATTGAGATAAAGTAAAACGGATCTGAGACTCTTATTATATTCATGTAGATGAATTTGCAGAACATGAAAATATAGGAGTGATTTTACTTATTCTTTTTTATTTCTTGCCAGCCACCAGTATAGTTAAATTAGTTATTCCCTTGACTTCAAGGTAACTTGCAGTCATTCACTAACAGATAATTAATTCAGATTATTTTTTGGTAGATATTAATGCAGATTCGTTTACTTTCAACGATTTAAAATTTTGAGAAAAGTATTCTTAAGGAAGTCATTTCCTCTTAAACTACAAAAATTTCCCTATTGGTTGTTTGAGATGAAAACGTATTTTCGTATTGAAGTTTCATATAATTATACGAAACGAATTAATTCTAAAGACTTTATCTCAGCTAGAACAGAATTAGAATGGAGTTTGTTAGACTTTCAGTGATTTCCCAAGGGATGAAATTTATTCATATTTCATAAATATTCAGCTTTGACACGCAAATTACACATTTTCAGTTTAATATTATCAGAATTGGCTCAGTCGTGGGTCTCGGAATTTTTTCAGTAGAGATTGCTTTTTGAAACAATTGTAACATATAATTGAAGGTTACAAGGGTGAAAAACACTGTTTAGCATACATTTTTCTGTCTTTCGTTTATTATAATGTAACTAGAAAATCACCCGTCATGGTATGACGGGTGCAAATTGCATCTTCATTCGAGAGATTTCCCGTCACATTTGACGTTTTTAAATAGATATATATGGAGAGAAATGTTTAGCATTGATTGAAAACAAATAAAATAAACATGTGTTTTACGACAGGCGATATTTTTTTATTTACATATTTCTTTATTCAAAAAAACCTCTTGATAAACAACATTCCGTGTGAAGTATTTTTCATTGTTTAACAATTTTATTATAATTCAATAATCATGAAATTCTCAGCTTGCCAAACCTAAGTCAAAAGTTAAAATTTCGAAGGAATTCTTTCTCGAAATTCTAATAAAAACAAAGCACTTCTCTGTTTGTCAAACATTTGTCAAAATATATTATCAAATTATATCATCACGACTGCAATAAATAATCAGCTGTATCGTGGCGTCCAAACTATATCACGGGCATGATATACCACTGATGTGATTTACTACTTTCTATTAGAAAACGGAAATTAATTTGAAATATTTGATTAAACTAATTTAAAATTTCTCGGGAACTATTGATCATAGCGAGATAAATTTTATATCAATCGATAGCAAATTTTATTTCACTATTTTAGAGCTATTAAATGCGAAATAAGAAAGACAATTACTCTTTTAAATTTAAAATTACTGAAATTTAGGTTCTCTAACAACGAAATAATGCTATTTAAAGTCTCGCAGTGCTGTGGCTCGAGTTTTATTGTTCGTGACATCAGAGCTTCGTTTAGTTTAGTTATATTAACGTCCCATTTCAAAGCAACACGAGGGCTATTTTAGGACGGACCTCGTAATTTTGTACCACGGTCATATGACGAGGACGACACCTGAGCTGGCTCTCTCCCTCACCAAACTTCCACGCCACACCAACGAGAGGACGTTTGGCCACTACGTATGATTTAGCGTCATATACAGCGGATCTTCAGTGGAAGTGGTTTCGAACCTGGAACCCTCCGGCCCGAAAGTCGAGACCTAACCACTAGTCACCGCGGCCTCTCGTGACGTCAGAACGTTACCGAGACACAGATATGGAGTATTATATTAGTAATAGTATTTTATAATAAAATTTCTTAGTTTGAAATATTTTAATTTAAACAAGTGGTTTTAATATGAAAAATCATTATAACTTTTAAAAATAGAATACCATTAAATTATTTTTTTTTATAAAAAAATAAGCCGACTTCAATGGAAATATATAAAAAAATATTTCTAATAAAGAGGAAACGGGTTTCTCTTGATGAAAATGATGAGAAACTAAGAAAATACTTTAGGAAGTAAAATTCACAAGGAATCTTCACTAACTTTAAAACTCTTTGAATCCATATTTTTGACGAATTTTTCAGCGGTAGATCATACTCCGAATTTCAATTTGTATCGCTTTTAATGCTGCTTGATAATTAGAATCTGATTTGATTTTCACTCTGCTGATGTGAGTTAAGAGACGTAGCTAAAACTGCTTAAGCAGAGGGAAAAATTTCAGGTACATTCCAGAGATATTAAAAATTATAAAAATTTCTTCGGGACAAAATATTTTACAGTATAATCAACTTTGGGTGTTAAAATCTCAGTTCAAACGCAATTACAAATTGACTAGATCGATTACGGAATTCGAATCTGGTCTCGAAATAACTATTATGAGCAAATAATAATAACTAGAGGTCGCCCAGCGGTCGAAATTGGGCCGTAATTTATTAAATTTTTAAGTTTGAACGTTATTGAGGTTATTTTTTTATGGAAAAAAAAACGGGCGGTAAAAAAAATATATGTTGTCTGACTGTTGACCACAGACTTTTATGTATTTGAAGTTCAGTATGAACGTAAACAATGAATGTTTTATTTTATTTAATTTAATGTATTAGTATATATAAATTCCTTAGAGACAATCTCTACTCTGTGCGACTGTTTGACCACAGACTAATATGTGTTTGACATTGACAGATTTAAATCATCCGCATTTTGCATTTCACTCCGAAGAGTTTTTTCTATAAATAATCTAAATAAACTCCCTCTTGGAGTGGATTTCACTGCGGGAAGATTTAATCAATTACAAGTCATCCACTCCGCATAAGCTCCACAAGGGAGGCCAGACCCAGGAACAATCAGGAACCAGCGAGTGCAGCCTGCGACAGCATCGATGTAGTGCAATGTGATAACCATACGTATTCAACGATGTAACTCCAGTAAACTCCGAAAAGCCGGCACACAGCCACAAAATGGTGAAAATTACCTATAAGTTCTATCGGCATTACATAACTTTTATCTTTCTGCACTCCTTCTCCATATGAACTTGAACTATGCCAAATCTCACACTTCTCCGTGAGCGCAATTTCCTTAAAAAGGGGCACAAAGTTTTCTCTTCACGTACTAATATATAGATAATCAAATTTCGAAATTAGTCAAATAGAGAATCTCAAAAGACACAAAAATAATATCTAAACAAATAGATTGGCAATTTAAATTGCCCAGCGAAATGCGTCGCATGAATTTCGAAACAGTCACTAATATCCATTACAAAAATAGCCGATTAAAAAACTAGTAGTTTCTAAAATTATATTCGACAGCCCGAAAGAAATAGTAATACAACATGTTTCTAAATTGGGATTGCCTCAGTTATTTCTAGGAAGATTCAACTGTCATATGAAACAATTCTCCAAACGACAATACCCTTTCTACCGCTCTAATTGATATATTAAGTTTACAGCAAAATCTTAGTTTAAGTGTAACATTTATTGATGATTTTAAATGAAGTGCCTGGGAAATGAAAAAATACAATAGCTTTCTCTAATGAAAGCTGTAATTCAGTTTGCGATACATTTTGATCGGGATTAATTCTGTGACCATTTGTCCCGTGAACAACAATACAATTTTCATCGGTTCTTTATCTTAGGTAATGGTGCTTTCAAATCAACAGTGATTTTCGGTACTTGGAACATTTTTATACAAGCAATGACAATTGTCCCATAAATGTCTACTGTTAATCCAAACTGTCAGTCTTGAATTGGCCGTTATAACGAATCTGCCGACATCTTCATCTTTCATGAATCACTTTTCGGTACTATTTATTCTCTCGCTGAGTCGTTCGTTCAGCATTTTGGCTATGAAATCTTTGAAAGAACTAATCTACTTCATTTCTAAAGCGTCGTATAATTTCGATCCAATCTAATTTTAGAATAAAAAGTCAACTTCAGAAAATTCCATAAAACGTTTAGGCAGTCGTAATAGAAAAATCTAACCGAAATTATCCTGAATCTTGTTTTCAGTAATTTATAATCAGTGTTTGTGAGCAATCAGTTTGGTTTTTCGGTGGCTTTGCTTTCCTGATATTAATTTTTTAATCATTATATATTCATTTAATATATTTTGAGTCATAATCTGAATTTCAAATGTTCGAAACTAGATTCTTGTTAGGAATATAATAAGTGCTAAACACAATCATATGCACCCATTCCACCACCAACTTAATACTATCCAATTTTGATTTTTATAATTTTAATTTAAATTTGCATAATTATATGCGTGTGAATAAATAACGAGCGTATAATTATAGACGAAAAATACACTGATACAAAATATTTTCCATGATTTTGTTTCTAGAATAATATTTCTGGTAAAATATTTTGCTTCATTACACAAAAATTCCGGATATTTTTACATAAAACGTTTTTGATAATGAGAGTTTAGTATTGAACCGTTGATTTCTGTAAATCTATTCATAAATTTTGTGTATGTAGGTGAAATGGTTCAGATAATGCGAGTTAAAAAATAAAATAGGAAGAATCGAAAATAAACTGGGGTTTCATTTAATTTCATTTAGTTAATCTAACTAAATTACTTTTCAATTTATGGATAAGTATATTACTGATTCCTGTTTATTTTTTAAGTTCAGCGCCAAAAGAATGCTTCTATTACTTTCTTTATATCAATCAGTATATCACTAATTACATCATAATGTCGTCGTAGCATATTAGATCATGAAAATTTCATGCGTCGTCATTGTGGAAAGTCAGCAATACTATGACGAAGACCGTTTCTGACAGAGTAATTCCTCAAGGAATACCAAAAGTATTTACTTCCTTTTACTTTCTTCCCAGAAAGGCTTATATTAATTCCTTTATGCCCTTCGCTTCTGTATTGAGACATTTTTTTACTCGACTTTTATTAATAAACATATTATTGATTCCTGTTTATTTTTTTAAGTTAACGCCAAAAGAATACTTCTATTACTTTATTTATATCAATCAATGTATCACTAATTACAAAAATATTTCATTGTAGCATATTAGATCATGAAAACTTCATACATTGTCATTGTGGAATACCAAGACGGAGGCCGTTTCTTACAGAGTAATTCCTCAAGGAATACCAAAAGTATTTACTTCCTTTTACTTTCTACCCAGAATGGCTTATATTATTTCCTTTATGCCCTTCGCTTCTGAATTGAGACATTTACTTACTTGACTTTTATATATAGATCTCATAATACTTTATTCTTTTCAGGGAGTTATGATTGCTTAGGACAGAGTCTGTCCTACCATTCACTTCTCAGATTCATATGTGGCTGTTAAATACATTGAATAGCAAATCAGAAACTCCTTAAAGAAGCTATTTCTTCCTTACTATATTCTCTCTTAAGTAATAATAACCGGATTTTGTAGAAAATATTTTGAGAACGATGAAATTTGAATTGATTTTCATTACCATTATGTCATACACAAGTGTACAGTAAAGCAACTGACAAAATATGGAAAATTGTTTACATCAGTTAATGTTGGTAGTTTGCTAATTCCGTAATTAGACAACTACTGAATCTTATCATATTATATTCTATTGTCTTGCTTTTCTTTCCTTGGGCGATTACTGTTGAATTCCCAAAGCGATGACTACATTATTTTTTGAAATTGATAAACCAAAATTTATTTTATTACCTTTTAAATGTAAGGTAAATGTACTTTATAACTGCAAATTCAATTAAATAATTTACAAAAGCACATTTAGGGGTGATGTTAATTTTAATGCAAAAAATGGAAATTGCTACAAAGGCAACTGTAAATGAAACCAGTATTCGTAGAATAATTTTTAAGTAAAAGTTTCCATTGGCGAGAAATACTCACAACTAGGGTATTAATGGTTATTGTTTAGCAACGGAATCCGAAATCCTCCACGCTTTTGAGCATGCGCCGGGCGGAGTTATTTTCATCAAAATAGGGGGAAAGTGAAGAATGGAAGGGTGATGTTCACATTTTACTGAGCGTGATCTAACAAAGAACTCCGGAAATGCGCTCATATGACTCATTGCCTGACACCCCTTCTCGGTGTAAAATTGTCCAAAAGTGGTAGTCTCGGAAGTCGTTGCTGAACAGTTTATTCTTAATTATTATAAAGTGTATTGGGCTACACAAATAATATTGGATTATGCATGTCAGCGATTTGTACCTACGTAATGCTTGTCTTTGGATACAAAAGTGGCTTTAAAGCTCTTGGTACAAACTTTAAGTGGTGTGGCTTTAAGTGGTTGCAGCACATCCAGACAAACATAAAAACGATAAAATGCGTCTCCATTACTGAAGCACTGAAGCGGTGGGGTTAGGTGCTGATGGGTCCTGAAATGATAGAAAACAAGGATGGAGGAAACCTAAGAGGCATATGTGTATTTAAAAAGTTACAGAAATTGTTCAATATGTGGCCACCGACGTACATTGGCGAAATTATTAGGCATTTCAACTTAATAATATTTATAGGCTGGATATCACTAATATAATAGCCCAGATCTGTCTCTCACTGATCCAGTAAAGCTCTGACGTCACCAACAATAAAACTCGCTCTATAGCACTGCGAGACGTTAAACAGCATTATTTCATTGTTAGAGCACCTAAATTTCAGTAAATTTAAATTTGAAAATTAATTGTCGTTCTGATTTCAAATTTAATAGCTCTAAAATAGTGAAATAAAATTTGATATCCATTGATATAAAATTTATCTCGCAATGATCAATATTTCCCGAGAAAGTTTAAATTATATTAATCATATATTTCAAATTAATCTTCGTTTTCTAATAGAAAGTAGTAAATTACGTCAGTGGTATATCATGCGCGTGATATAGTTTGGTCGCCACGATGTATCTAATTATTCATTGCAATCGTGATGATATAATTTGATAATATTTTTGGCAATGTTAAAATTTACACAAAGACATCCGAAGTAAAACGAAAAATACTTCATACGAAATGTTGTTTACCAAGAGGTTTTTTGACGAAAGAAATAACTGACTGATGACTGTAAATAATTTGTATTTGTAAATAAAAAATATTTCCGGTCATAAAACATATGTTTATTTCATTTGTTTCCAATCAATTCTAAAACTTTCTCTCGCATATATATCTATTTAAACACGTCTGATTTGATGGGAAATCTCTCGAATGAAGAGGCAATATGTAGCCGTCATACCATGACGTGTGAGTTTCTATTTATCTATAAATTGCTTATGACATGAGTGGTGAAAAGTCCTCCAAAACACTTTGCAGGCCGTTGGAGTTAAAGCTACCAAATTTGGCGCGTACTTATATTTCCGGCAGTAGTGCTCCCTAAGAAAGTTATTTTTCAAAATTTAAAATAGATGTTTAATTAAATGAAAATGAATCGAAATTACCCTCAATAAGTTTGGAGCATATAATGGCACAAAAACATTTTTCAAAACTTTCAAATTCATAGAATTAGCCTTTCAGCGCATTTTAACAATTTTCAAATACGAATTTTATTTCCGTACAGTTTTTATGAATTTAAAGCAGTTTTTCTAATTAATTTTGAACACAGTTTTGAATCAACAATTTTTTTTATAACTGCGTGCAACGAAATAGTAGGATTGTCAAATTGTAATAGTTCTCGTCCGACTAAAGCAAAAATAAATAATTAAATTTTATTTCTAACTAATTTAACTGTTATTAATTGTTTTAACTTATTTTAAAAATACTAAAAATAATTAAACATTATCATATTAAAAAGATTAGCGTGATAATGTTTTTGGCTGTCATTCTTTCTGTAAATTGCGTTAGGCACAGAATACAACGGCTGATGCAATCACAGGAGAAGAAGACAAGAAGGAAGAATCGAGCCTAAAACATAATCCTGCTACAATTTCTCGGCTAGAAGTTCAAATTTTTTTTAAATTTTTTTCTTAACACCTGCAGCTACGGAAATCATGCATCAAAGTCCTCATCAGAATGGGCTGGACATTTATTAATATGAGATTCTTCATATACCTTGTGGCGAAAGTATGAGTCCACGTCGGATACTT
>BGPR01006460.1:66925-78369 GCA_013235015.1 Araneus ventricosus
CTGAGAGATTAACATCTGCAGCTACGGAAATCATGCATCAAAGTCCTCATCAGAATGGGCTGGACATTTATTAATATGAGATTCTTCATATACCTTGTGGCGAAAGTATGAGTCCACGTCGGATACTTCATGGGGCCACTCCAAATAACAAGCTGAAACTTACGAGGTCAGTTTCAAAGTAGCTCTCGTGTTGCTTCGAAATAAGATTTTAGTATAACTACTAAAACTGTAATTTATCACTTTCTCATTTTTATATTTTACGCGTTAAATAATAAAGTCGAGCTGAAATAATAAGAATGTCTGCCATTATTGAGAATAGTTCTTATTATTCCATTAATGCACAAGACTATAATATTTCGTATACTAACATTACCTAGACTGAAATATCAAACGAAAAAAATACTAAAAAAATCCTGGCAGAACAATTTATGATTTATTGCCCACCTAGGCCTAGTTTCCCTATTTAGAAATGTCCTATTAATGCAAAAATTCTACCAAAATTTAATATTATGTGGAATTCCAAAAAGAAAAGATGTTCTTAGAAATGCATTCGCTAATAGATTTCTTAAATGCAAGGAAATAAATTAGTAAATAAGTGAACAAACTTACCCTCTTCTTCTTAAAAATACTTTTGCAAAATACTATTTCCCGAGTGTGACTTGAAAATAAAAAGATCACATTCAAAACCGAATGCTTGATTCGTGCTGTCATCGCTTGAATATAAACGAAACAAATAGTTAAAAATACTTTTTTGTAAAAATTATACAGAAAAAAAATCCTGTGTGTTTATGATGCATTTTTAGAAGCGTCCGTAAAAAAGGATTTAGGCAGTTAAGGATGCATTTTTAGAAGCGTCCATAATAAAGGACTTTAGTCAGTTAATGATGCATTTTTAGTAGTCTCCATTAAAAAGGACTTTAGACAGTTAATGATGCATTTTTAGAAGCGTCCATAAAAAAAGTATTCTAGGCATTAATGGGTTAAGCTCGATTCAAAGTACAAAAAGATTTTATGGATTTAGCGTGACGATGCAGAGTTATAAAGTTTAAGCCTATTTCTGTCGATTGTAATTTTCACTACACTGTTACAAAAATCGTTCTATGGGTGTATGGTGTAAACAGTCCAACACGCAGAATAATAGAGAATGAAGGTTTACTCACAAATATGCAGGAAAACATGTAGCACAGGTGACAGGAAACAATAGATCTTGCGCAGATTAGCAACGTAAACAGACAGCAATTCACAGGTAATAACATTTCAGCATTTTGAGATTTAGCAACACAAATAGCCAGCAAATCACTAATAACGACAATAACAGCACTTTCAATAGGGCTCAGCTCACCAGCTTTCTAACTCGCACTGCAGACGAAACTCCAAAGTCGTAACAGTCAATCAACACACTAATACTCAATACCGCTCGGCGTCTAATAGCTTACTAGCGCACACAGCGGATAGAACTCCAAAATTAAATTCCAAAAACGTTCGTACTCCAAGGCGGTCCCAGTCGATGAACACGTTCAAAGTCGATCAACATTCACTCACTCCTTATATAGTCTCCCCCGGCAGGCCATGACGTCACATGGAATCATCTAGTGCATTCAAGCGCATCTCTTCTCTTAATAGAGATTTCTAGAAAATTCCATATTTCGTCGCCAAGTCACCAAGATGCTCACGAAGTTTGTCACCAAGGTCATGGGTCCAGGCTTGTCTGCTCCCAGTCACCTCATACTTACCCCAGTAAAAATCTCTTCCCAACCATAAAACTAACATTGCTGGGAAGCGACTTTCCATGTTTGTAACAATACGTTTGGCGCAGCATATTTTATTCTGACTCTTCTGCGAATAACTTTCCATTCTCAGCCTTCTCATTTGTTTTGAGCTCTTAGACTTCTGTTACCTTTTCTTTTGAATAAGCAAAGTGATTACTGGATTCGAATTCAGAACTTTGAACAACTATCGATGAAATCAAAGTCGAAACTGCATCACAGGGAAAGCTAGCCATTCCTGTATGGAAAATGTATAGTAGAAATCAGAAAATACATCTACATATATTTATAGCAATATGAGGTGACCAATAAGTTTTCATTTTCTGGTAACAATTCTCGATACAGCACATATTCCACTCTTTTATTCACTAAAACTAGAGAAATACTGGATCTATGCTTTTGTATTTTCTACTAACCCCTTATTGTAGCATATCAGAATAACAGAATCCTCTGAAACTAATTATTAACAATGTTTCCCTCACATTAATCTGGCTGCCAAACAAGGATCAAATACCCGAAAGTAAATTTCAGAGAATATTTACTAATTTATCAGAGTTCATGACAAATTCAGAATTCATTTCGATCTTCACATCGGCGATTTTGACGAGTACTTCGTGGAATGTTTGAAACTATGCTAGTAAGTATTCAAAACTTTCGAAATTATAGCAGTTTGCTTCGTGTGTATTCCAAGAACATTAATGAAAATATATAGTGATAGTGCTGGAAATAAAGTAGATACACAGAAATGGTAAGACTGAGGACTAATCGCAGGAAATTCTAATTAAAATTTCTCTAGAAATATGATGACAATGTAGTAACGAAAAATATAATATTTCTGTAACAGTAATATTGTAGATGCAGTCTTTCAATTCCTACCCTATTAGCACAAGATATTGTACGATATTCTCACAATGTTATTCGATATTATGAATACCGCACAATACCGTGAGGATATCGTTGCAATATTGCATAGCATCATCTTGTGCTAAAAGGGTATAGACTCTCGTAGATTTTATTTTCTCCAAGGCTCTTTGGAGACTGTGGAGGTCTGGTGGCAGAATTTCGGAGTGAGACCGGATAGTCACGGGCTCGACACTTATTCCACCAGAGATCTGCTACAAACGTGAAATTGGTGCATATTATATCCCTCCAGGACTAACTCCCTCGCTCTCGTGGTGAGGAAGTCTGAAGAATCCTCAGTTGTCCTCTTCTTTGTCTGATCACGGATGAAAATCATGAGATCTTTTTCAAAATAGTTCTCGACTGCCTTCTAATTAATCTATTTACTTTAACCCTCTCGTACCGAGCTAGGCGGTCTGGGGCGGTGTAGAAATTTCCCTTTAACAGCGACGAAGGCCTGTCTGAGGCGGTTGGTTTCTTTCGAGGGGAGGTGAGGTTTTGAGATCACTTAGGAGATAAGCACGGTAGGAGGTCCAATTATCCTTGCCCATCACAGCCCATTTTCTTGAGCCTTAAGGGAAGGTTACAGTAGGGGGAGGAGTGGTGGGTAAATAACCACCCAGGTTGGGAGAGTCCAATTCATATCTGTTCCACCCAAAAAGTCTCGGTTTTAAAAGAACTAGATGAAAAGAGTTAAGCCTAATATCTTCTGACCAAGACTCAAAATTACGAGGTGAGTCTTAAAATATCCCTTGTGTTGCTTCAAAACGGGAAGTTAATATAACTAAACTAAACTGCTTTAAGCATAACTAAACCAACTACATAGGTGTTTTATAGTAGAGTTTGAGTTTTCCTTCGGATACTTAAGTTCATTTTGTCTTTCTTAGGTATTTCTTAATATGCATTATTGCTTGTAGACTGTAGGGCAAAAACTACTTTAAGCCTAACTAAACCAACTACATAGGTGTTTTAAATTAGATTTGGAGTTTGAGTTTTCTTCCTGATGCTTAAATTTATTTGGTCTTTCTTATGTATTTCCTAATATGCATTATTGCTTGTAGACTGTAGGGCAAAAACTGAGCTAGATCCCTTTTTTATTTAAAATATAACTTTTTGCCCAGTTCCCTAAAATAGTGTTTCTTTGCAATTCTGTACAGAAGGTTGTAAGGGGATACATTACCTTCTGAACAATTTTTTTTATATTTTTTACATTATTGAAAAAATTTTGAAACTAATAAAACCTAACGATCATATATACTCATCTTAAACAGAAAAAAATTCATTTTGACCTGCTTATTAAGCTAAAATTTAAATGTTTGGAAGAAAAATTCAATTTTTTGAATTCCTTCCTACTTTTTCAAATATGAATATTTTTTCTTAAAATTTTATTTGCAGATTCACTGAAATATATCACACAAAACTGTGCATGGATTTTAAGTGTCATCTAATATTCGCTTAAATATAGAATTTTTACTATTTTACGTAGTGACAAATGTGAAAATTTAGCACTACCTCAATTCATATCTTGTATATAAAAGAAACTAAGCAACTGAATGCTTATTGCATGCCCAGTTTTATCATATGCGTAACGATAAACAAGTACAAAAAATTTGAAAGCTCTATATAAAACAGGAAAAAAGCCTTAGAATTTTGAAAACATGAAAATGTCGAAAAGTACGACATGGGGAAAAAGCTACTTAAAGTTGTCATTTGCTCATGTTTATCATTGGTCATCGTAAATAAAAAACTAAATAACGTTTATAATATTAAAAGTCCAAATTTGAAATTTTGATACATTATGCAGAAAGATAAGATGAATAAAATAAGCCAATAAAATAGAAATTGATATTCTGTCCATTTTTTGGGTAATGTGTCCCCTTAAGGTATCCGAACACGTTCGGAGCACTTTTTTCTTAAATTGTGAAATAGAAACACCAAAATATGTTTTTTAGATTCGAATTTAATAAAGATTAATATTAGCATATGATTTTTGAGTATAAATTATTATAAATTTACAAAATTCTTGAATTTCTGCTGCTTTTTAGAGGAAATTTCCCAAAACTTCAAACATGCTACAGGTCAAACTTTTGTAATAATTCAAATAAAACTAATACTAAAATAAACTATATACTATAGACTAGTGCTTGTACTAGAATCTTAACATTCTTTGGATAAATAAAAATTTTAGAGCTAATCGAACAATCATTATAAGATTTTCAGCAAATTTTCTATGTCATTTTTCAAATAAAAGACCATAATTTAAAAAATATTGTTACAATATACATTATTCTAGTACATTCACTAGAGAAACATTTGAAGAAAGTGTTCACAACATTTCAGAACAATCGAAAGATAATATCTTGAGTTATCATGTTTGAAGTTTGAAAAATATGCATAAAATCTAATTTTGAGAAAAATCAAATTTTAGTTTTTCCACGCGCTCAAATTATGTATCTAAACTTTAAAAAAAATTCCTAAAAATATACTGACATCATATTAGCTTGCAAAAAAGGAGTTTAAAAGAATTTTTGACAGGTTTCTGTCCCTTTAAATGACAACTTTCGGCTAATTAAACGCCCACTTCTGGTTTTCGGTTTGTTATAAAACAATTAATATCTCCTCTTCTAATTAACGTACCGACAAAAGTAAATATGTTTTAGAAAGGTAAATGAATAAACTATCGAAAACATCAAAAATTTAAAAAAATGGAATTTTGGTCGAAAATCGACTTTCGAACGTGTTCGGATACCTTAAAAAATTTCTGTTATCAGAAATTTCTATAGCTGGCGATAATTCCGAAGTTTTAGGACTTAAGATTAAAATGCACATCAAAGTAATATCCAAATTGCTGCAACTATTTCAATTTTCCTGCTTTGCATTCAAGTCTTAAATAATGACATTTCCCCTAAATTTTGGATGTAATAAATTATTATTTCTAAAATCATTCGACATTCAGAATAAACGTAGAAATCTCATTTCTATAGCGGGAGAATGTGTAATTTGCATGAGAAACCCTAAGAGCTGAAATCATAGAATACTGCTGCTTTTTTTGTGCTTATGTATATTCGGACATTTTCACACATTATTCATCATCTAAACCAGGGATGGGCAAACTTTTTCGGTCGCGGGCAAAAAATCGAAAAAAAGAAGTTTGGCGGGCCAAGATAAATTTTTCTAAAATTTTAAAAACAATATACAAGTATTACAATTTAAGTATGCTAATGAGATGAATGAAATTGCGATTTCATTTTTAAAAGTTCCTTATATTGAGGTTCGAAGTGAGATGTACTGATTCTAAGGAACAAGGCTAAATGCTCATCTGTCAGTCTACTTCTGAAATAATTCTTTCTCGGGTTCATAGTTGAAAACACTTGTTCACATATATAAGATGAAGCAAACATAGCACTCAACAGAAAAGAAACCGGAAATACCATCAATAAATCAAATAAAAAAGAACATTACAACCAGAGGGCGCGAGCGAAAGGCAGACGCACTGGCGCCAACACTGTCTGTGCTTGCTATTTCCGTCGATTTATGTTTTGTAGAACAAAAATGGAGCAAGTAAAAAGATCATCAGTCCTTTGAAAAAAAGGAAGAAAAAAATAATATTTAAACAAAGTAGAAAAGGAGATGGATATATAATATATAAATCATATTTTCTTTTAATTTCCGTCGGACCGGCAAATTAAAATTCTATCCGCGGGCCGGATAAAACCTTCCGGCGGGCCGGAGTTGGCCCGCGGGCCGTAGTTTGCCCATGTCTGATCTAAACAATTATTCCTTATAAGAAGCTCAAAGTAATAATACTAATAAACAATTTGTGACCCTTTCTGAAAAATGCCTTATTTCTAGAAAATTCAATGCTCAATCATGCGCGTGTTTCTAACCTTGCCAATATAAATGCATCGTTTCTTGCACATTAAATAATTGGAGAATATATTTTACATTCAAAACAGTCTATTTTAAATAATATGCAAACTTTTGGATGAATGTGAACAAATTACATACCTAGAATAATCTGTATTCAAAACCTTATTTCGTGTCCGAAATAAACATAAAAAGTCTCAGAAGACTCTAAGTTTATTTCGGTAGCCACATACATTTCTTCACAGCTCTAACACTCTTACTTCCGCAGAAAATATAGAATCTTTCTTCTTCAAAGCAGATTTTCATCTCAAGAAAGTTGACACATGAATTTCGTATTACTTGAACTGTCACCGATTCAATAAATATTCTGTCTTTCAAGTTCCGAAACGTCACGAAATCTGTAAATGTAAATTCAAGTTGTGTTGTTTATGCATACAAAACGAATTGAATATTCTTTTATTTATAGGAAAATACTGAGATGCTTACGTGAATGAAACCTACATAAGCATATTTTCTCGCCATAGATTAGACAAGATAGATGCTATTTTCAAAGAAAATTTTATTTGTGTTGGTTTGAAATTCAAAAAATAGCCTTAGCGAATAGTACTGAATGTCAACTTCTTTGAGGGGCAAATTTTGCAGGGTGTTTCAAAAAAAGCGTCCGAACTCTCAGGGTAGGCCAGGCATTCGATAAACTTCAAAAATAAAAAAAAAGAACGTAGATGCGTAAACGCCATCTCGAAGCAGTAGATGCCATTCAAAATAATACAGATCTGCCCAAAATGCTGATATCATTCTGAACCTTAACGGTATTTTAATGAAATTTTTATATAAGTTAACCTATCTGTCATCTAAATTATGAAAGGAAAATTATGCAGCGCTTCACATGCTCAAAAAAATTACAAATGCTCATATTTTCTCTAATATTCAAGGTATTTACTTGAAGATTTAATACAATACTTCTGTGACATAATGTCACGTATTTTGTGTGTTTTTCATATAATCTGGTTGAAAACTCTACCAGTTATAAGGAAAAAAAAAACCATGCGGGAAAGTTTGGGATGTTTTTAAAGAAACATTTATATCTTCCCGAATATTCTTGTTATTTTTCAATTCCTACTATTAATTCACACTCTCCCTATCTATATTTATTTATGTATCTTGTTCAAATTTTCAATCGTTAGTAAAATACTTTTTATTCATCCACTCCAGTTCAAATACATTTTTTTAAACTTCTAGTGGATGACACTTGATGTTAATACAGTTTTTTCAAGTATTAATTCATTAATTAAATTTAATTAATTAATTTTAGTTTTATATGGGAGAAAGCATATGTCGCCTTGAGTCGTTTGGTTCGAATTTTTCTCAATAGATGGAGCTAGGTTTGCCAGCTTCTAGACCTATATTCTTTGTTTTCTGGTATATTCACGAAGGCGTCATTTTTTCATGTATTTTTGTCAGAGACGAAGCGTGTAGATCGCTGACCTAAGTAGGAATTGACTTTAAAAAATTATTTTTATATTACTTGTTACGAAAATACTTACAAATATTGCGACACGACACAAAATAATTGATGGTAGTTTTAAACCATTATCAGCGTTCTGTGAAGTGGTTCTGAGCCAAAATTCCTTTACAAATTCATCAGTTTCTAGTCGATCCCTTAAATGTCCCCGTGGCCGATTCTTCAATGTAACCGTAAATACAGCCCCCGACCTACCAAAGCACACGGGTTTTCACTGAATGACAATCGTTGCAATAGAAACGAGTACTGAGGTCGGGTCCTAATGGCCAACACAGCCTCACGGCCCAACCCCTCCCGTAGGAGACACGTACTATTACTGGAGGAGGGCTGCCGCCCCCTATTTATGTACCCCTAGGCGGGCGAGTTCCTTCATATAAAAACCTGAGCAACTCATCCACACTTAGTGGTGGATTCTTCAATGTAAATTGTGAGTTAAAATCTGTTTTTTATTTCGTTGAAATTCGAGTAGATGTTCGAAAAAATGTAGAAATTAATTTCAAAAAGTGTCCGCAATTGTGGCCAGCGCTGTATTATTTTAAAGGCCATCTGCTGCCTCCAGATGCCGTTTGTTTGATTTTGAATGCTTATCGTATGCTTGACAAACCTCCTGACTTAACCCCCCGACACCGAGCGAGGCGGTCTAAAATTTCCCTTTAACAGCGACGAAGGCCAGTCTGAGGCAGTTGGCGTCTTTCTAGGGGAGGTGAGGTTCTGATATTGCTTCGGAGGTAAACGCGGTAGGGAGGTCCAATTATCCTTGCGAACCATAGACCATTTCCGTTCGCCTTAAGGGAAGGTTGTAGCAGGGGTGGGGGTAGCGTAAATGACCACTCATGTTGGGAGAGTCCAAATCATGTGCCATCCTCCCAAAGATTCCTGGTTTTAAAGTATCTAGAAGAAAAAAATCGCCTCGGGTTTAAACAGTTAAAGTTTGACCACATTTGTTTGAAGCACCCTATATAAATACGTTGAACGTGATAGCAAGTCATCGTTGTAAATTAAACGCACCGTATTCAAGTCATGCAATGATTACTTTTGGACATGATGATATTCGAGTTCTGAACAGGTGACTAGGACGATAACTGAAGTGGAATATCCTTTCAAGATTTCACATTGCACCGAAGAATGGAATTTGACCTTAATGAATTTAACATTTATTACAGATTCTTAATGAATTCTTATCTTGAACCCATGATTCCACAAGAATCACTAATCCTAAATTATTAATGTACCAGGCTGCCGTTGTCTCCGAAGATTTCAATAAAAGTAAATAATAATTTATTAGAATTTTATTATTTAATAAGTGCAAACATATTTTCTTGTTAATTATTTATCAATCTTTTTTATAAGGAATTTAAATACTAACGTTAACAGGATATACGGAATGTTGAAAAGAAAACAGCATTTGTGCACTGATTTCCGAGATAACTAAGACAGCATATTCTATTTCATAAATCAGCATATTGTATTTCATAAATCAGCATATTGTATTTCATAAATCAGCATATTGTATTTCATAAATCAGCATATTGTAAAAAGACAGCATAATGTATTTCATTCAACGTTATTAACATTAGGAATTTATTACTTCCTTTATTCGTAAATTTACTTTTGCACAGATATTCTTATTTTGAACCAGAAATTAGTTGATCTAATTTTCTTTTTAAAAGATAAGTAATATTTTTTCTTTTGTAAAGTCGTATTTCTTTAAATTATGTCGCATATTATATAAAGTCTAATAAATTTAATGCAAATATTTATTTTTGACTGAAAATGCAATTCCCACAATATTGTTTGAAATTCATTTAATTCTGAGATTTTTATTAATAAATTATTATATTACTTTAATTTAATTATTTGTTTTTGGCATTTTAATCCTTTCTGACTCTAAAAATTCAAACCAAAGCTACTATATTATCCCTCCACTGAATGCTGCTGTTATATGCCTAATATAAATGATTATATAATTTTAATTTAATGATTTGGTTTTTGTATTTTATTCCTTTCTGACACTAAAAATTCAAACCAAAGCTACAATATTAGCCTTCCACTGGACGCTGCTCTTATATGCCTAATATAAATGATTATATAATTTTAATTTAATGATTTGGTTTTTGTATTTTATTCCTTTCTGACTCTAAAAATTCAAACCAAAGCTACTATATTATCCCTCCACTGGATGCTGCTCTTGTATGCCTAATATAAATGATTATATAATTTTAATTTAAAGATTTGGTTTTTGTATTTTATTCCTTTCTGACTCTAAAAATTCAAACCAAAGCTACTGTATTATCCCTCCACTGGATGCTGCTCTTGTATGCCTAATATAAATGATTATATAATTTTAATTAAATGGTTTGGTTTTGGTATTTTGTTCCTTTCTGACTCTAAAAATTCAAACCAAGGCTACTATATTAGCCTTCCACTGAACGCTGCTCTTATATGCCTAATATAAATCTCTTTGATCACAGGCTCGTTTTCTAATCCTACAACGTCTTAAGATGACCAAGGACCTTCAAAATTGCTTTCTTAAAATTTTAATAAATCGGTTTGAAATTCTGTAGACATTAATTAGATCACTATATAAGACAACGCACAAAATTTCACAGCAATATATTTAGTTTCTTCTGATTTATGGGTACAAATGATTTTTTTTAATAACAATTAATGGCCTTTACGAATAATGTTCCAGGCGCTCCAAAATTACTCGAAATCACTCTACTTTTTTTCCATTAGTTACCCTAACCCTTTCAAAACAAAAATTGGGATTAATTCCTATGTTTCAGAAAAAAATTTCAAAATGAAGACAGATAATAATTCGAAGCTATTGATTTCGGAAAATATTTGCCCAATATTTGATATAGAAGAAAATATTCATGGTTTAATAACAAACTAACTTCTATATGAATGCCAAAAATTCTTCTCGATATATGTTTTTATAATTATATGAAAAGTCACAAATTTAAATAAAAAGTGAAGCACCTGGTACATTTACTACAAAAGCCATTAATTTTTTATTAAAAATTAGATTTGTACCCATAAGTCAGAAATACAGAAATACACTGTAATGAAATTTCGCGCATTGTCTTATATAGCGTTTGTATTAATGGCTGCAAAAATTCAAATTGATTAGTTGAAAATTTAAAAAAACGATCTTGAAGGTCGCTGGTTGCCTTAAATCTTTAGTTTTTATAATTAAATAGTTGAACCATGTTTAATGTATTTAGTGTGGCATTTTATTCTTCTCCTTATTGTTTTATGCACCTTATGCTTTTCGAGGTTTGTTTCGGCCTCCAGATTTTTGATTGAAAAATTATTTTTCCTTTTTAATACACCGATGAAAGCGTTTTTAAAAAGGTATTTATTCCAAGTATTTTTCCTTTTTAATA
>BGPR01006461.1:6469-73804 GCA_013235015.1 Araneus ventricosus
AAGAGGCAGACAGTCCATCCTTTGCCGGATATGGTCCAAAATTACACAGATCTACAATATTTGTGCAAAGACCGGATACTAAAATTTACATATCTAGCCTGTTGCGTTTTTGAGTTACGACATTTACATTCGCAAGAATAGACAGATTGACAAACAGTCAACCCTTTCACCAAATTTTGATCTAATATTCCAGTTATAAACCATTTGTCGAATTTTTGAGATATCTTTTTCATAGATAGACAGATAATAATTCCAAAAAGTGGATTCTTCCGACTCAGAGAGGTCTAAAATGCGGAGATTCACCAAAATCTCATGGTCTAATTTTTTTACCACGACAAAACTTTTTCTTTGTGTACTTCGGAAATGAGAAAGTACAATAGTGCATGTTTCTAGAGCTCTGCTATGGATCAGGATGTAAAATGAATCGGAAAAATTCTCACGGAGTTTTCTAATTTCATATTCTTTAATATTTGTATGCAGGCGCGTATTAAAGGCTAGGTGCACCAGCAGCGCGTATGGGGCCCCTTGCCCAAAGGGGCCCCCGAAATGAGGCTGTATTTTTTTTAATATCGCAATAGATAATTTCCCTCTAAAAACCTGTTCGAACACCCGATTTTAACTTAGCTGGTCCACGTTTTATCATCGCAATCAGAGTGCCTGAACAGAGGAAATCTCGTTAATAGTAGTTGGGTACTGCGCACATACATCCCGCATTTTCTCAAAGTTCTAATTGCAGGTAAGGTTCTCTTTCGGTTTCCCAGAGAAAATGCTGAGCAAAACTGCCGTTGATTACATTTACAGCATCATGGGAGGTCTAAGTGCAATACCCGACAGCTATCAATATACCTCATGCTACGGAAATTTGCCGGTAATGACTTATCTCACACAAATTGGATGTGCACTCCAACCAGACTTAAACATATGTAAAAGTTTAGTCCAGATAGTAGTCCAGATTACCAGAGGAGGCCGCGGTGGCCTAGTGGTAAGGTCTCGGCTGTGCGGCCGGAGGGTTCCAGGTTCGAAACTCGATTCCACTGAAGATCCACCGTGTATGGGGCCCTTTGCACGCTAAATCATACGTAGTGGCCAAACGTCCTCTCGTTGGTGTGGCGTGGAAGTTTGGAGAGAGGGTGCCAGCTCAGGCGTCGTCCTCGTCATCTGACCGCGGTTCAAAATTACAAGGTCCGTCCCAAAACAGCCCTCGTGTTGCTTCAAAACGGGACGTTAATATAACTAAACTAAACTAAACCAGATGACCAGATACTCAATTTCCCAGGCTTGAGAAAGAACCCAATCAGTACAAAGAAAGCATCTTCGCAGGAAGGTGTTTCAATGATTAGAGTGATCGATGTGCTTTTCTTTTCAATGAATATCTGTAGTCATTAGTAGCAATAGATCAGTTCAGTAGATAAGACCCTTGTTCCCCTTTAGTCAGTCAACTACTTGAGGGGAATGAATATCCATAGTTCCTTTGCTTCCCATTCACACTTCTGTTCAACACCTTTTAAGTATCATTTGTGAATATCCATCATCGTTTAAAACCGCTTTTTATTATCACAATCAGGGTGCTTGAACAGAAGAAATCTCGTTAAAGATTTAAATATCCCGATGCATCCAGATCTCGTAAACATGGGAAAGTTTACTGTATTTTTGAAGCTTACATGCACCTTCAAAGCAGTTCGTACAGCTGTCAGACGACGAGAAAACCCCAAGGCAGAATTTTTGTCAGATTTCATTATGAAGATTGTGGTGTCATTACATTAGTTTTTTTAAAAGAATTCTTTTTCTACTGAGGAAAAAATTTATATAGAATTTTATTTTATTTATAATTAGTTTATAAAGAGTCACAGTGGTTTCCCTTTGATTTATTTAGTTTTGTTATATTCACATCCCGTTTTGAAGCAAAACGAGGGCTCTTTTGGGACGGACCTCGTAATTTTGAACCTCGGTCAGATGACGAGGGCGACACCTGAGCTGGCACTCCCCTCTCCAAATTTGGTATCAATCTTCTATTTCGCTGAAAGTACTTTGAAGAATATTTTTAGACGTCCCTCTTTTTTTTTGCGTTTTTCAAATGCGTTCCTACCATTTAAAGCCTCCAAATTTTTAACGATTAAAAAAAGGGAAAGATAAAAGGATTTATGATAGACCTGTTATCTTTCAAGATAAGAACCCAGAAGAAGAGAAAAGGTGCATAGATTTATTATTTATTTTATTTATTTATTATTTTATTTATTTATTTTATATTAACATTTCTGTTATAGATTTAAATATTACATTTTCTTGTTTTTGCCATTCTTGCTGTATCATATTTCAGTATTTAGAATCAAGTTAACTATCATTTTGGGATTTATAACTGGCCAAATGTTGCGCAGCATACAATAGTTATTTATTTGATAGCTATATTTAAAGTGATTTTGGAAGAAAAAAACGAATTATTTTTACTTTTAGATAATGAATCCTAAGTTATTTCGATAATACTTCATGTGAATATTTATGAACACGAGTTTCAGATAAAAATTTAAAATTACTGAATATCGAGCGTATTAATTATTGGCAAAGATTAATTAAAATCGGGTAATTAAAATCAAATAATAGAGTAATTATAAAGCAATTGTTACTATCAAAAATATAGTTACTGTGATTTAAAATTTGCGAAATTAGCTTATTTTAAATCATCGTAAATGGCAAGTTGAAATTTTCACAAGTACATACGCGTTATACTTTTAGATGGCCCCCAAAGAACTTCAGCGCCTGGGACCCCCAACAAACTTAATACGCGCCCCTGTTGGTATGTAAATATAGTTAAGAAAACTATCTTGGCTTAAAAAATTCCATTAAAATTTTTTATAAATAACTTTTTTAAATGGAATCATTTCACGTGACTTTGACATCACGTAATAAACTTACAAGTGGGTGTTATTCAGTGGTGTAGTCGTAAATTAAGCAGTGCCGGAACGCTCTGACCTGGTGATATTTTTTTTGGTGGAGGTGGGGAAATGAAGAGAGTGAAGGGGTAGGGGATTATTTCATAATAGATTACATTTGAAATTTATAATTATTTTATCTAGGTAGTGAAATTGTGAAAAAATAAAACTCTAACACTTTACAGTTATTATTTTGTTTTTGATCAAATATTAAAACAATGCGTACTGTAGTAAAAAGCTCGAATACAATAAACACGTTAAAGAATATTTTTTAAAATTTAGGTTGATTTCAAGTTATACTAAAATTAAGTAATAATTAAGTAAGTAAATTAAGTAATAAAATCATGGCATTGATAAATAATATAGAAAATATCATGAGTTTTTGGAATCGAAACATAAAATACAATTAAATGTTTGCAGCCTGAATGCTTTCAATCCCTTCTCGCCACCACTTGCAGCTTTATCACTTTTATAAATTTAAATAATTATCATATTTTCGAGGATAAGGATTAGACAAAGATCAAGTCTTACAATTTTTTTCTTATTTATTTCTCGTAAAAAAAAAATCAGTGCCGGAACGGCGTTCCAGCGAGTTAAAAAATTAGAAAGCAGTGTCGGGACGTCCTTCCCAGTGCTTTCCAGCTCCACTACACCCCTGGTGTTATTTAACATCTTGCTGTACGATATCGAAAGCTGTGAGGTAACGGCATTTTCTTTTTCCACCTTCAAAAAACACAAATGATTCCTCAATCAAACAGGCTCAGTACATTTGACGCATTCCAAGTCTGCATGAGTTGACTCCATCGAATTTTCTTTTGGTTATAATTAATTAATACTTCACTCCCTTATTTATTTTTCAACTTTGGAAGGGGAGCAGCAAAATTTTTCCGACGGTAAAGGGGTCATGAAATTTTTTTTCCATTCGAAAAGGGACTTCCCTACTAGGAATTTTTATTCACTCTATATATTTGTTCGTGACTCCAAGCCCACATGCATGCATGTACTAAATAACTGAAATATCAATTATTAATAAATATAGAATAATTTATTTCTAAATAATATAATTCTCTTTTATTCTTTTTTCTAAATAAGTGAAATATCAATTATTAATAAATATAGAATAATTTATTTCTAAATAATATAATTCTCTTTTATTCTTTTTTCTAAATAACTGAAATATCAGTTATTAAAAATATAGAATAATTTATTTCAGCTGACTGGTAAGTTCTCACGTTTTAAGTTTTTGGATTTTAGATGGCATTTTTTCTTGATTTTGCTCCGTGATTGTGGAGAATCTGACAGATACAGTTGCTGTTAAAGTTTTCCACATCAGTGGAAAATTGAAAGCGCAGTATCAGTTTCTAAATACCACGCTTGAAAATTTTCTGTCTTGAAACAGATATTTAGATCGGTTTTTCATTGATTGAAAAGCTGACTATTTAATTGCCTCTGAAATGCTGTGTAAGCTTACGCTTCGCACTTTTAGATTCTTTGTTTTTTCCGTAATTTAAATATTCAATCGTGTCTGAACGCTAATTCTCCTATTTCGACTTCTCATTTAGTCGGGCAATCTCCGAACTCAATACTGTGGCAGAATGTCTATTCTCCTGACTGTCGCAGCAACTCCTTCTATATTGGTCTGTCCACTTTCAGTAAACATGGCGAGGAACATTTTTACATGAGCTCAATATCAGATAACATATATTTAGCTGAACTGTCCCATCTGGTCCTGTGCATTCAAAAGAAAATTGATTAAGTACCCAATCACTACATGTTCAGAATTACGAAACCGAATCCTCATCAGCCTGCAGAGTTATCTGAAAACTGGAATTTAAACTGTGTGGAAACAAATAATTTAACTTCATTACATTAATTTTTCAATACAGGGTGGTCATAATTTATTGGACCCGTTTCAAAAATTAATAAAAGGAAACATTAATAATGTTACAACTGCGTTTTTTTAATGAGAGAGCAAATAAAAAAGTGTTTTTCAGATATGTGGCGTACCATTACGGCATTCTAAATTTCCTACAGCAATCCATACGCAATGGTTACCGATCAGCAGAAGCAGATGCGATTTCTCTGGTTTCCGTGTTTAGTTCTTCTTGAATATCTCACAAACTATTCAGTTTTCTAATTACAATTGATTTAACAAATTAAAGAGCGTAAAATTCTCTACAAATATATGCTTTTATTTTTTTCTAGCTTTAATAGAATCGCAGACAATGGCTCTCAAAAACGGGAGATGTCCAATAATTTACGATCACCTAGACCGCAGTAACGGCACGTTACCTATCTGAAAAAAAAAGAAACCTTCTGAAAATGCTCTCTCATTTTCAAAAAACCGTAGATGTAACATTATTAGTTCTTTTTTTATTAATTTTTGAAATGGGTCTCATAATTTATGACCACCTTGTACTTTTAGAAATGAGGCAATCAACAGTTTAAATTGTTTCTTGTCTTTTTTTCCTTTGTTTCAGTTAAATATTTAACACACTCTCCCGTTAAAAAAAAAAAAGGCGACAGCATAAATAGTAACTAGCGTGTTAGTGATATGAATGTGCTTGTCAGAAGCATCCAAGGATAGAAGGATTGAAGCTAATAACAAAAAGTTAGTAATGCTCGATAAAACATTCATGCAGCAACGAGTTACTGATAGTGGATACTGAGAGAGAGAGAAAAAAAAGCAAATCGTTGGAATTACCACTCGAGATTCTCCTGGCAAAGGAAGCTCGGAACACAATATTAGTCGATCCAAAAATAACTCAATCAAGAAACAGCGCGTGAAAAGTAGAACACGATAAAGTACAGGAAGGAATTCATGGAAACAATCTCATCTAATATTCAGTCCTTTCGATATCGAAGGAGTTCTGTTTCCCAGTGGACGAAATGAGCAGGCTGGCTCTTTCCATCGTAAATGGTCCGACGAATTTCGTTTCATACAATTTCGGTTAGAAAACATTTCAGCCTAGAAGATCGTTAAGTTTCAATTTTCGAACAGTTAATACCCATCTAATTTAATTCAATGCAAAATCAATATCTTATATGAAAGTGTGCTGCGATCTATTTGATTAAAACGTGACTTGTATATAATAGATATGATAATCAAACAATGGTTCAACATTTCCATCTTCAACTAATTGAGACATTTAAAAAAATATATTGGGAACAAAGAGAACGAAAAGAATTAATCAAAAAATTATTTGTTTTCGCTCCTATTTTGCCCGTACGGCATGATGTTTGAAACTGAAGATACTAATGAAATAAGAAGTGTGAGATAATAACCCTTTGTACTCGGAAAAGTAATTAGATGCATAATTATTCACCGAATATCAGGGCATATGATCAAGTTAATTGATTATTTTTAGAAAAATTAATCTGCGACTTGTTACAACTAAGGAGGTGTTATTTTAACTATCGAAGTCAAGAAACGTCAATGATGCGCAGTCTAGAAAGATGCCTAAAAGTCGACATCCGAGTGCAAAGTATTAAAATAGACGAATGTGTCTTAAAACTAACTAGTAGTTGCTAATCTTACATTTAACATTGCATTTGATTTTTTATTTGATATTCTGACTGAACAGTAAATGTTTATTCTTCCTTTCAGAATTCCATCCGCCACAACTTATCGCTCAATAAATGTTTCATCAAGATCCCCAGGAGTAAAGATGAGCCTGGAAAAGGCGGCTTCTGGCGACTCGACCCACAGTACGCCGAATCGCTGGTCGACGGTATCTTCAAGAAGAGGAGACCTGCCCAGCGGCAGGCTGGTAACGGGAATGCCAAGAAATCTCGGCGAGACACCGCCACGACTACTCCTAAACTGAAAGGACAGTCAGATACCCTCACCAGAGTCCTAGAGACGTTCCAACAAGACACTCCGCCCAGCTCTGCCGGGTCGCTTGTTTCTCACACCGAGGTGGAAATGCTGGCAGATCTGAAACCTTTACAAACTCAAGAACTGTTCGCCTACACCACTAACAGCCTGTGCGATTTTCAGACCGACCGCCTTCTGATTCCCTCTTCACAATCCGTCCACACCAAATTGCAACCATCTCCGTCCATCTCGGATCAAAATGATGAAGTACTTCAAGTTCTGGAACCCATCCCCCACGTCAGTATGGTCAATGGTGGTTTGCGCGTCGGCCATCACACCACCATCAACGATCATAATGCTACCACCACCAACAATAATAACGATGTCTGTTGGAATGACGTCCTTGGAGATCAAGACTTAGAGCTTGAGAATCTCTATAAATATAGACCAGAAGATTCGATTTCTTCAGTTGTGAACACAGCCTTGGCACTGAACGACGACCTGTTTAGCTCGGATGGCAGCAGTTCGGACCTGCCAACGGAACTGGATCTGGTGTCGACCGATCAGCTTGATATGAGTGCTACCGCTGGTCAAGCCATCCCGACCACAACGGACTGGTGGGGTTTCCAGCACCCATCTCTAGACGTCACTCTTACACCTCTGCTCAGTATTTCTGTACCTTTCAATGGCAACGGCGCACCAACCGTTGCCAATCTTGGCGGGAACTGCAACAACAACTTCAACAATAACTATGTCCAGAATGCGACCTCCTACGTGTTAGACAGGCCCGCTCAACCTCAAGATCCTCTCCAAAACCAACCATGGGCTGAGTGCAAGGCAGCTTTAGAGGCGGTTGCCTTTGATCTCGATGACCTAGGAGATCTGGATCCAGTCCACGTGTATTAAGACAGAGCGTCGTTCTCCCTAGTATTATGAACTGTTCCGTAAACTTCTTGCTTTAAGAATGCTGGGATTTCTATCCACAATCAATGAATCTCTTTTGAACATCTTAGATACTTTTGACAATCATTACTGACCGAGATCAATTTTTAGTTTTAAAAAATTCTGTACGCTCGAAAATCTTACTAATGCCCATGAAAAGTGGTACACGTACCCATGATATTTGAGTAACATTTAGCGAAACTCGAAAAAAATAATAATTACAGTTGCTGTGTTTCAGGTAAAGAGGAATAATTGTGAAAATATCAAAATCCACTTTTAGTCATTTTTGATATTTTTGGAAAGATTAATAATTCTGAGGTATTACAAAACAGAAGACTATAGCTAGCAATAAATAAGTAATCCCATTTATTTGCAGATATAATTATTTACTATGTAAATTCATTCCAAATTTTGGTGAATTCAATTACAATTGCAAAAGATGCTAAATCCATAATTCTTGGAGACATAAGAATTATCGTTACACTTGCTCAGAAGAGGATCATTGATTGTTCCAGATGGATTTCACTGCTTTTGTGTGTACATATATTATATAAATACATAAAAAGTTACTTATAAATATCCATGTAAAATTCCCCTGTGTGGTGACTCAGTAGTAAGGCTTCCAATGTTGTCCAACAACTACCCCTTAGCTCAGCAAATCAATGTGTGTATTTAGAAAACCCTTTTTTTTCTGTAATTTCGTCTGACAAGGTAATGGAAAAAAATTGCGGCTATGTGGAAGAAAAATACTGAAGAAAAAAATGGGACAAAATTCGCCATTTTTCCACAAAACTTGGATTTTGGGTAAACAAGTATTGGTAGTAGGTAACGCTGCAAAGTTTAGAATCTTTGCTGAGATGAAAATGCCAAAGAGGTGAAAAAATTAATTCCTAACCCAAATTTAGCTAGACATTAGCAAAAGTTAACACTTCGAGTGTTTAATGTGTTTCTTATTTGTAAATAGAACAGATTCCTCGTGAATTCCATTACAAAATGTGAAATAGCCAAATCTTTTTAGTTGAAATTACATGGAAGATGTTTGCGAAATAAAACACTTCAAACCACAAATTTCAATGAAGAAATAATAATTGGCTTATTCTTTCTGATTCATTTCGTTTTTTCCTTCCATGCCATTAAAATTTTAGTTATTCAATTAAAAAAAATCAAAAATTTCTATTTCATATTTTGTAATATAACACTTTCATTACTGTCACATAAAATTCATACTTGAGAATAGTATTATACCTAGTAAAAATGGTGAGATGTTACTTTAATTAGAGTGGATCGAGACTGAAATTTTAATTAAAAACCTCTCTCTTAAATCTAGACTTGTTTGTGTAGTTGAGCATTATCTTCAAAAATGAAAAATGAATATTCATATTTTTCAGATTCAGGAATTAAGAAGACAAGGGACTCATTTGATGATACATTATTTACTTATCTTTCTCATAAAAATATAATCTTGTAAAATGAGTTATGAACTTTTTTAGAGGTTATTAATGCTTATTTTCTTTGCTATAATTATGAATAATATTAGATTATGGATATTCTTTGAAAAACGTAGACTGCACGAAAGAATTTAAAATATAAATAATATCACGAAAGAAACGCACATAAAAAGCAATAAATCAATTTTTTTTAAAAATAACATTTGAAATAACAAAAACGAGAGAAATTTAATCTTGGACATTTTTCCCTGATATTTGCTTTTCAAATCTATAATTATTTTTTAATTGAGTTGGAAGAAAAGAAACATGTGATTCTGCTAAAAAAAAATTTTTAAATGGATGAATCAAAAAATTAACAATAGTTAACCCAACTCATTAGTCTAAAAAAAAGAAGTCGAATTTTTACCAAAATTTTATTCAGGTCAAAATACCACAGGGATGCATTTAAGACAACGCACGCTAAGCTCCCCAGAGGTCTCAAAGTTGAAAAAAGATTAGAAAAACTCTTTCTTGGAGCACCTTCTTTTAATATTACCAAATGTTTGAGTCTTCTTCTACTAGGTGTTTGGTTAATGCAATCACGAACTTAGAGAGTTAAAAAATTAAATACATCAAGGGAGACAAGCGTTGAAACAGAGCATGATGTCGCAAACCACATTTAGTAGATGAAAATAACGAAAAGACGTATCTAGGTTCTGACGTCACAGGGATATGACAAAGATTATAATAATTTATTTGGCAGTATGTTTACAACACAACTTCTGATGAACAGCACAGTTCTGGGAAGCGAACGATGAGAATGATGCGAAATTAAGACCTGTATTGTTGAAATTCAGAGGACATCACTGAAGAGTCTGAAACAAGAGAAAAGCTTTTCTCGAACGCTTTCGAAGATACCGGTTTTACTATTGATGCAGCGACAGCATCTCATAAACGAGTGATTATGAGAAAGGTCCTAAAAGAAGCAGTCGAATGATTGACATTTGGTGAAAGCAGGCTCCGGCAGCGAACAGACACCTCATAAATGTGTGATTTAAGTCACTTCAAGAGAAGCAGTCCGATAGATTAAGATCTGGCGAACATGGAGGCCAAACAACGAGGCCGTCATGTCAGCTGTTCGACATCGTAGATGAATACACAAACGCTTTCGGCAATCAACTGAAATATACTTTCCCTTTTCGCTGCAATCAGCACTTGCATATATATATTCTTGATTTTCACCATCTAAACGTGGTTTGCTGTTTCATATCGCGTCTAAGTTTTTGTTACTCAAGATATCTGTAAAAAACCTTTGAGATTGTCACCACATTAACTGTATATTCTTAGGAGTATTTAAATAATCCCTGGTCGATCAGTATCTAATGTCATCAAAGGGATTCTTTGAACTGTTATCGCCAGAATCGTCCGTTCAGTGTAATCTACCTCTGAATACTGCAGCAAATGCATTGAAAGGATTTGAAATCTTTTCCTTTAAGCAATAGAAAAAATGTTTTTCTCTTCTATAAAAAAATAATTAAAAACTACTTACAAAATGTAATTTTGTTAAATTAGGGTGGAAAGGAAGCTTTATGAAAGCTGTGGAGTTTTAAACAGCAACAAAATAATTTAATCTGATAATATTCTTGTAAAACTATGTCACACAAGATTCACTGAAAAAAAATGGATTCCAAAATATTACCAGTCTTGATCCACTTTATTCAAATGCCATTCAAAATAAGAGCAAAATGATGGAATTCTGTAGCATATGTTTGATGTTGAATTTTGACGGAACCCAAAAACTGCTCAAGCTGATAAGGGCGTTAGTTGTATTTAATCAGTATAATATTTGTAAAAAGAAAAACCATTTTACCTTTTTGATGTGTGTAGCCAGAACAGAGCTCAACGTTTCACGAGAAACAATCAGTTTCTACGAAATAGTTTCAGCACAAATGTTTAATCTTTCTTGAACCTTGTCATAAAGAAGACGCATCCTTTTTAAGTGTGTCTCCAATTTCTTAACTCATCGTTCTAGTGGAAATGCATGTATGTGTATAGAAAGGGAAAAAAACAATACGTCTGAGGAAGGAAATTGAGTTTTTAATTCTCTTGAGCGTTCAATGAAAAGTTAGCATAAATATGAAAGAAAAAAAATGTTCATTTTAAGATAGAAACAGTGCGCAGTTTTGGTTTCTTTAAAACACAAATTTGTAAATTCCATGTATTTCAAGAAAGCTATGAACGGAAATTGATTTCACTAATAGAGTAAAATCCTGACTGATAGTAATAAGCAATACAATTGTTGCAAGAAAATCATATGGCTTCATTTTTAAATCCATGATATGTTTGTAAAAATACAATGTTTTAGTTGCGAGAAAAAAGCTCATTTCCTGCTGGAAAAAATTATTTATAATTTCAATGTATCACTAACTAAATGATTCAACCAGACTTGCTTGTTTCTGACAGCTTGACACACACAGAAAAAATTATCCTTCTTTTATTTAGTAACTATATATATATATTTTTTAAAAAAACTTATACTTAAAACAAGCAAAACACCATCTAACATACTTATTAGAAAAGCATAAAAATATACGACAAATATTTATTTATGGTAAATGATTGATTAATTATGATTTATATTTTTTTAAACTGTCAGTGGCCTCACTAGGAATGAATAAAGTCGATACCATTAAACAGATTGTTATCTATAGACTGTCAACAGAATGCCTGTTCATAAAGCTGAAAGGGCTCTTTGTTGATTTCTGTTTTATAAATATCAAAAAATTGCGTTTTTATTGAAGAAATTAAAGAACTTTGAACCAATAAAGAATCTGGGGAAAATATTAAAATCTAGCATCCAAAAAGTAATGTTCTGACACCTCTTTCGATACAGTTTTTTAGGTGGGACAATTCACATCCACCGGCTTCAGCAAAAAAGTTTAGAAAGACACATTGTACGACGTTGGACGTACGATGTAAGTTGTACGACGGTTTGGAAGTTCCAGAAGTTTTTTCTTATTGAGATCATTTCAATCATACTGGGATTTTTGTTTGTTTATTTGTTTGCTTTGCGGAGCCCAAAACAGAGAGGCGAACACACCGGCTTTACACATTTCTAAGTCAAAACACATTTTGCGTCCCCTCTCAAAACAGTTAATATATAATTTTCAATTTAATATTCAATAGTTTATTTTTGAAACATATAAACAATAAATCTTTATAATTTTTGAACCACATTAAATTTTTAGTTCCATATTGCACTTATGAAATAACCTAACATCAGCATCCACAAAAATATTTAATTGAATTTCTCGAAATCATCTGAAATATTTGCTAGAACTTCTTGGTTTTTCCGCTTTCTTCAGTGAATAGGCTTGAAAGGTTATTAAAGTGGATAGATCTTATTAAATTTATTTCGATGCAAAGAAGTCGAATGCACAGAAGACAAAAAAAATATAAATTTAAAAATTGATACCATCATTTTATATGGCATTTTCACAACAATACTTAAAAATTCATAAACATTCGACTGCTATTTCTTCTGTTTATGCGCCCTAGGCCATGGCCTAAGTTGGCGCTATAGCAAATCTGGCCCTAATCGAACTACAAATTTACTCTGCAGTTACGTCGATTTAGTTCAACCACTTTCTAAAAATATGTTTAGAACATTGGTTGAAAATTATTTTACAGTATAGAAACAGACACAAGATGAACTTAATGTAAAAACATGAAGCTGTATCTTCATGATTCTATGCTATTTAGGATCATTCGTATAACCTTAACAGTAATGTCAAATAAAAAAAAACTTTTTTAAAAAATAAGCAATTAATCAACTTTTTTTTCTTAATGCGTTCCTGCTGAAGTCCTTTTATCTCCCTATCGATGTGGAAATTTAAGCTATCAGCAACAATTCAAAAAATGGGTTTCTGTTTTCATATTTACAATGGTTCAACATACAGTGGTGACTGAAAAGATTTATCACATTAGTATTTGCATATGTCCCACAATTTGGCTCTAAAACGTTTTTACCGAAATTCATGTGATACCGAAAAGATGATGTTCAATACATGGAGAAAGAAGTTGTAGCATTCTTTTCCAAGGAATTCTGCACCTTTCTAAATTTAGAGGAAAACATATAAAAATTTTTATTACGATATTCTTCATAAGAATTGTCCCATGTCTTAAAATGAATCCCAGCTTTTCTGCAATGGAAATAGGTTTTTTTTTTTTTTAATTATTGTGAATAAAGAATGCTCGATAGTGATAAGAACTAAACAAAAATGATTAATAATTACAATCATCACCTGTGTAATTTTTCATCGACAGATAATCTACAAACGTGAGTATTTAATTTTCATAGCTAAATTCAAGCAGCACATTAACAGTGATTTTCAATGGCGTGTATTTTTATTATTATTATTGAAGTTGATTTTTAAAAATAATGAAAATTTAAAGAAAAAATCAAAGAAAACATTAGGATTTGCAGCTTCTTCAGCAATGGGATGGAGGGGAGGGGATCCATCTTTCATGAAAAGACTGTTAAGCCAGGCCTGTTATGATTACAGGGGTTCGTTTATTTTATTTTTTATCAGAAACAAAAACAAATACACCTCAGTGCCGAACGCGATATTTCAATCCATTGACTGTTTATTTTCATTCTATCACTTATAATGCATTCATTGCCAGGGACACCTGCCAACTGGAGTTAACACAATTTAAAATAGGATATCTACATGACGACTTCGAAATGACAGAATGTGAGGGGAGGAAATGCGGGGGCGGGAAAAAGAGGCTTGTTCCACTCCAATAAATTACGCTTTTCCTAGTGATGCCACTGATAATTCTTAAAGTAAATTAATTCAGTATAACACGAATTTAGAAAGTATTTAAAGATATTAATGTCTGTACCAATAAATTTACTATAAATAATTACCAATAAATATAATTTATTAAAAATCAAAATTGGAAAAATCCTATAACTTTATTTGTTCCTTATTAAAGGAATAATTTTAGGTTTAAAAACACCTAGAAAGTCTTAATATATAGAGAATTAGCAGATATAGGGAAAAAATATATAAACAGAACAAGACTTCAGAATTACCTCAATTAAGAGAAGAAAGTATTTTAAAGAAAAATTTTTTAATGTGTACAACTTTGTAGAACATCCAGACTATTTTTCAAATTTAGTATAAGGTGTATTGATTATTCACAATTTAAACTAATATTTTTCCATATCAAGTCTCCTTAAATTAGATAAACTTTGTCAATTCTCTTTATGTCCTTTTAAAGATGATTGATGGATTAAATTAGTTTTTTTTCGTATACAATCACATTTAATTATTGAAAAATAGAGTCATCTTATAATCTGTTTCTCTGACAGCTCACAAAAATGATTCGAAAAGAGTAATAAAAGAAAGCATTATGTGAATACTTTCTAGTCAGGAAATTTTTTTCTTTTCTTGTATGGGTAGGGGAAAAAAACCCTCAAAATATTTTCCTTTAGGTCTCACAATTTTCATATTAAATATGAAACTACTCTACTGTCAGCGAATTTTATTGATTTAATATGCCATTGCCGAAAATTTCAGGTCAAGTGTAGCATGGTTTTTAATTGTTCGGTTAATTTAATAATAATCCATTTGATAATTTTTTTAAAAATTGGTTTCATTTCTTAATCTGTAAAAAAAGTAGGGCAGTTATAATCTTTACAGTGGCTTTATTATTTTTGAGAACACGGTTTGTTTGTTTTTTCTTTCGGGTTCGTTAAACAGAATATTTTTTTTAATTCGTTAAATGCTTTTTTTCCCCTTATCGTATATAAAAGCTAACCTATTAGTACATTTCTAAGAGGAAAAATTCTGTAGATATATTTAATCATATCTTATTGCTCCATCAAATTGGTCACCAAACCTTTTTGAGAAATCAGAAGAATAGCAAATTATAAAGGAACGTTATCAAGAATTTGTTATAACTATTTCACCAAACAAAATTTAAGTATGATGATGATGGTGCTACTAAACAAATGTTTATTATTTTAAAAGAAGTGATTTTCTTTAATTCAAAATAACTAATGTCAACTATAATACCAACTAGATTTGTGTGCTCATTTTTTTCTAGTCTCCCACAACGTTTTGATACTAAAACTACAGAGCAATGCAGGTATTCTGATAGAGTTTATTATTTTAAAAGAAGTAATTTTAATCACATAATAAAAAAAACTCTTGCTTTACTGGACGATTTCGCTTAAATTAATACAATAAAACTGAAATTGAAAATGAATTAATACAAATAAAATTGAATTAATACAATTAGTTCAGTTAGAAGAAAAATTGCCTCCTGCAATGCTCAAAGGAATTAATTCTTTTTTATTTGTCGCATTCTCATTTTTATTTCATCCAATCAAAATTTGCCTTCCTGTAACGACTAATATAAATTTGAGTATTGAGCCAGACTGTAAGGTGACTTTATTTTTATTCCATTCATATTCTTCAGAACTTATATTTCAATATTTAAGAAAGCCCACAGAGAAAGAATGAGTTTAAGCCTTCACTGTATAGTAACAACTTAAGTGATCTATCTCCCTTTGATTCTATATTCTCTATTTCCGACGTTTATTTCTCGATGATATCTCGCACTTCAAGATTTTTGTGCAAAACAATCATATTTCAAACTTTGTAAGATGCGAATCTGTTTCAGTATTTGGTTTGGAAGACTTTTGTTCGTAGAACTTTGCATTATGATGCTTCGTGCTCTTTCAATAACTACAAGTGTGTGATTTTTAATAATTGTATTTATTGTCGTTCTAGTTGAGAAATAAACTGTTATTAAAATTAAATAATGTGTTTGTTGTTTCTTTGTCAGTCGTCTTGTGTTCCATCATAACTATTCGCGGATGTATTTTTAAATCGTTATTTTATTATACATGTCATTTAGCCAGCATGTCCTTTTATGGATACTTGCATAAATATATAAAATCTGCAAATCTTTTCGTGACATAATTAATTAATTTTAAAAATGTTTATTGCTTTGATTTCATAATCAT
This sequence comes from Araneus ventricosus, assembly GCA_013235015.1. Lineage (NCBI taxonomy): Eukaryota > Metazoa > Arthropoda > Arachnida > Araneae > Araneidae > Araneus > Araneus ventricosus. The sequence continues at coordinate 22,625 of BGPR01006461.1, forward strand.
AGTTTTTAAATATAACAGTTAATTTATTGTAAAACTGAACTGAAACTGAAATATTCAATCGTGAATCAACTACCGTTTTATAGATATTCATTACTGCAAACTGTACCTGAGTGTTTTCAGCTTTCATTGTAAATTTGCACCACCTCCAATAATTTGGACAACAGACAACTGATTGTGCAATAATTAATTTTTGGAAAGATGCAGCATTAGAATTTTTGTCTGTAATGTTTTTGAAAAACAGCTGTATCTCAATCTGTGTATTTAGGAGTTGGTTTCCCTTTGCATAAGAAAACCCAGTTACCAATTTTTAAATATTCCCAATTCAGAATCAAATAGAGGCAATTCAAATTCAGTCAAATAGAGGCTGTTCTCACATTTTTTGAACTATTTTTACATAATATAAATCAGATCATTAGTTAAAATCTTTGTGCTGAATATTTGATTGACCTTGCTCTTAATTATCATTTTCCGTGTTAATTTTCGCCATGTTTTTTTTTAATTTTTTTTCAAGATTATTTTCATTACAGCGGAATCTTAGGAATTTAAGGGCTTTGAAACGGTTTCTTTAAATTGGTGGATTTTCTGTTAAAATTAAAGATCTTACCTTAGATATTTTCGCAGAAATTGGCTTCATTTTTTCGAACCGTATCTGGAATTCCTTTTTCAGTAGACTGCTAACTTTACGGGTTGTTTCTTTATTATTAACAATCATACTAATTTTGTCTTTAGATATACTGATTCCATGACATTTATAATTCTCTTAAATAACAGAATAGGGATATTTCTTTTCGAAAATTACAAAAACATGACCTTTTATCCGTTGTTTATTTACAAACGCCATTTAGTAATGAAAGAAAACTTTATATCACAGACGATAATTTAATGTCTGAACAAATGATTACAGTAAAAATAAAATAGTTTTAAAACGAACGATTGTTTAATATACCACTAAAAACGTTAAAAAAAATCCTCGTCGGCAAACCGGTAGGTAAAGGTAGATTCCTTTAGTCTGGAGATATAAGGAAAAGAACATTTCGCCTTCTATTTTCATAAGGATTAGAGATGCAAGAATGAAGAAAGGGTGGAAGAGACTGCAAATGACGACAGCTTTCCAACAAGGGGTAACATGCATAGGTTGAAAGGTACTTTAAGTTGGGGGGGGGGATATTACTTTTCAGTTCATAACTTCTAAGCAATTGCAGCTATCAAAAAACTTTAAATACAAAAATTGTTCATTATTATAAGGCGATAATTCGTCTAAAAAATTTGGAGTTTTGGTTTTTAAAAATTTAGACTTGTTAATTAATCTCTTGAATTTTAACTTACATTTGGCAATTTAAATATGGTATCAGACTTGTTTTTAAAAATTAAAATAATTTTATATTTAATGCGGACATTGATTGGCAGTTTTTTCTGGCGTTGGACTGTTGCTGGTTTGTGTAGGCAGGCAACATGGAAAGTTTCACACATTTATTTACTAATTCCTTGTTGAAAATGAAAGAAATTTTCTTAGATGTTGAATTCTTTGTTTAAGTGCAATTCTGGATAACATGCAATATATTCAAATGTTTATTTTAGATACATACTAGGTATTTTTATCTTTTAGTGTTGCAATAATTCAGGGTTAGGTACCCTACTTTCTTTCTTCTTATTTACGGTTAATTACCGTTTCTGTTTTTTCAATAATTGGTTTCATGGATGGTTTTGCGCAAATAAAATCTGATTTAACATGGTAAACTCGTCCAAAGCTGCGCTACTACTGCTATTGATTCGACGTGTCTCAGAGTTACAGAAAGAGTATCATAAAATTAAATAACTTTCATTTGAAATGTAGTTCCATTTCGAAAATCGATATTTCGTAGAATGTTGGTTGTTAATTGGTGTTTAAAATTAAATTCTATAGAAATATATCAATTACTTTTATACACAACAATATTACTTAACAAAGCGTAACGATATTCGCCGTAATATCAACACGAATTGTCGTGGACTATAGTTTAATCCAGATGGAGCAGTGAACCGGCGAATAATACGAATTCGCTATGAAAGCTCTTTACAAACAGCAGGAGTGTTTTCCCGCGACTTCCTCTTATACTTACAAAATATGGTACATTTTGAGAATGCCGTATAGAGAAGGGAATCGACTACGCATTTTTGAATAGTATCTCTTCCCAATGAGTAAACAATTTGACGCAAATCTACAATTTGGTATAAAGACGGCATGCTTAAATTCATGCATCTAGCTTGGCAAGGGTTTGAGTTCTAGCGTTCACATATACACAAATAACTACCGATAAACAGTCAACTGATGATGTATTTGGCTCAAAATTTGGCACACATATACAATTCTGGCGCTAAAATCATATGCCGAATTCCATCGATCTACCAAGTACCTTGTTTTGTTTTCGAGCTATAATTTTTACGTGCACTCAGACGGACAAACGGACTTCTGTTGACGAATTCCGTTAAATTAGACAAATTTCTACAAATTTAGTGTAAAGACCACATACCAAATTTCATTCTTCCAACTCAAAGTATTTTTGGAGTTATCATGTTCACAGACAGACAAAATTCCAAAAACGTGTTTGTCGGAGGTCTAAAACGTGGAGATTCATCAAAATCTTGAGATCAAATTTTTTTTGACGATTATGATACTTTCTTACATTCGAGAAAGTAAACATAACATTTCTAACTTCTCTTGAATTTAGAATGTAATATCACATACCAATAGAATGTAGACCACATACCAAATTTCATTCTTCTCGATTGTTGCTTTTTCTGAATTTTCATGTTCACAAACAGACATAATTCCTTAAGTGGCTTTTTCTGACTCGGGGGATATCTTAAACATGCAGATTTCGTTTAAGACATATTGAGATCCAATTGTTTGAAGATTCTATTTCTGTACTTCATATACCAGAAACAGCCCGAAGTAATTTTACCAACCGGGCAAGGCAACAATATGGCGGCCCCCAACTAACGTATTTTTTAAATTCTATAATGTCTATCTAAATGTCAAACTTTTTCTTAGAAATATGCATGTTTTACCTGAAAATATGACTTAATAATATTAAAGCGAGAATTTTTTAACTTCAAATATATTTAAGATTATAAAGTGGCGTTATTGAAACTAAAAGAATATATTCAGCAAATTTTAAAATATATATAATTTTCTTTCTCAAATCTATTAAAACATTTCTTTTTTTCTTCACACTGTCGCTTTGGTGCCATGCCGAACTTAGGCGCAACGGGCAGATGCCTGGGCTGCCTCTGACCAGAAAGTAAAAACAATGAAAATTACTCGGGCCAAAGACTGCATTTCAAGTCTATTTCAATCGTGCACATAATGACCTTCTTCAATACAATGAAAGTGTGAATAAATAAGTTTGAAAGAATGAGAAATATGAAGTAGAGAAGTGGTACTGAAAAAAAGAAAACATGCATCAGAGAATACAAGAACCCTTTGTCAAAAGTTCATATCTGGACATTTTGTGCAATTACATGTAGTTGCACACCGTTTCTATCGCAAATATTGTGCTTTCGATTTAGGTTTATTTCGCCACTGATGTGAACAATTTTTATCTTTTGTAGCAATTTTAAATCGGTCCATTTGGCAACCGCATCCCAGATATTCTGCAAGTTAAATCAGATTTTTCAGTATTCGAAAATTCTCTCAGATCATTACTCATTCCAGTATTTTCATTCATCTCAATATATTTAATCAGTTTCTTTTGTTAAAATATCTTACAATCTCCTTTCATGCTATTTGCAATCTGTTATGTTTTATGTATATTTGCTTTATAATCTTAAATCATGCTAAATATATATATCAGGTGTGTGGAACCTTTTTGCACACACACACTGAAAGGGCTCATTAAATTTCAGCAGTTGGCAAAAGGCCACAGGAGCAGAATCTTAAGGGTTATTGTGTTCTGTAATTGTTATTATATTACACGCAATACATACTTCAATGCAAATTGTAAATAACAGGCAAGGCCACATAAGAAACTCAAGAAGGCCAAATGCGGCTTTAAGGCTGCAGATTTCTCATCCTGGTATATATTCGGTATATTTTGAACAGAAAAGTAGTCTTCACTTCTAGTTTTGTTTTAGGGGAATCAGAATCAACAGGATTTGATATGGCTAGTTTTAGTTACTTCGAAGTAATGAGAATGAAAAAAATTTAATCAAACATAATTCAAACATTAATAGCTGTGCGTATCTAAAGGATTTTTCACATACATATATGCGAATAATGACATATCGGAAGATAATAACAGAATTTACTCTTAAATATTAATATGTACATATATCAAATATGTAACCAAAATTTTCCACTGAATAATCTTATGAAAGTAAGGCACTGGTACTCTAAAGTAAACTCGTAAATGCCAAGATAAAATCCATAGGTTAGATTTACTAAATGTTATTCAAAACTGAAAATGACATATATTTCACAGTTTCAGAAACAGTTAAAAGAATGAAGCAAGTGAATTAGAAATCCATTTGCAAATCATAAATCATTTAGTTATTTAAAAAACTATTTCATATATAATTTTCGTGTCAATAGTACTAATATCAATAGATTTATATTTTACAAAAGACAACTATCCCCGGCCTAATATACTTAAAATTCAAAATACTGCATGTAGGATTTGACTTGTTAGGTTAACATCCTATTTTGAAGTTACCCAGGGACCTTTGTTAAGACATTATAATTCTGAGCCTTAGTTAAATAAGGAAGACGACTTACGTGACAACATCTTGATGCAAATTTCCTTACCATATTAAAGATGTTCAACTCGCAACAAAATTCAACCTGCACTAAGCCCTAGAAAATGATATCAGGCTACAACAACCTGAAGCATGCAATGAATACCTTGCATCAAACAGTGCTTGTTTTAAATTTATTTCTGGTTTAATAAAACAGGTGTAATGTGTCATAATTCCAAAACGTTTTGTAGCAATAAAATATTTTTCATAAATGGGCTCAAAACTAGGGATGTAAGGAAGAGTGATTTGTTAGAATAGCCGAATACCTACTTTTAAAAACATTTTACTTTTGATTTTAAACAAAATACTGCTCAAATTTTAAATGAAAAAACAAATTTGATTTTTTTTTAATTATTTGCACTAAAAAAAGATTAACACCTTGATGCATTTTTTGTAATATTTTAAATATCTTAATCCCAATATTAATTCCAGTAATAAAAAGTGAGAAAACTTCATTTGGGACTTGCTCAACAGAAATAAAAAAAAAAAAAAAGTCATAGCAGAACAAGGCAAAAACAAATACTAAAGAAAATTCAGTGGACAATTCAAGTTATTAGAAGAAGTATATTCCTATTTTAATAAAAGATTTTTAATAGCTAGGATGGAATGCCCACTGAATTGGTGGGAAAAAAATACAAATTTTCAAAACTTGCAAATTTAGCAAGAAAATATCTTTCAGCTCCTGGAAACATAGAATTATACCGAGGGTTTATTTTCTGAAGTTTGTAATATATATGTATGAAACTAAACAGCATAGACTTCTTTCTGAAAATGCTGAACAATTATTGTTTTTACATCATAATTCAGGCTTTACAATGATAAACGATATGCAACATTATTAATACACTTTAATGTGCAATGCAACTTAAATTTGGGTAAATTTTAGGAGATTTTTTAATAAATGTACTGAAATGTAATTCTGCAATATTATTTTATTCAATAAATTTAAAAGCACATTTAAAGAAAATTATTACCTTAGATTTTATTTGGCTGAATATTTGTTCGGTATTCAGCCAGCCAAATATTCGGCAAAAGGGCCGAATACCGAATAATTCGTTACATCCATACATGCTAACATTGGAAAGGTGAATGCCCATAGCAGGTCTATGAAGGGGGCAGACGCACGCGGACGCATGGAAATACGGAGACCTTTGTCAAAATTCTGAATGTATAATTATTTATATATTTCATCATATTTTAAGTAATCGAAAATTTCCAGTTTTAAGAAAAGTATCTTATCTGAATAAATAATACAAGAAATATATACATCACTATTATTAGAAGAATTAAAGAATAATTATACATTTTTTAAAAGCATGAAATGTCTTTAAAAAAACCATCCAGACCATGCATGTTATCAAACCATGCATGTAATCAAGGAACACAACTAGAACAACTGCACGCAAAGGGGAGAAAACTCATTTCCGTAGAAATATTAATCTTATCCATAGTTCCATAAATTTTTGATAAAATCCGTAGAAACTATGGAGAATCCGTAGAAGTTGGCATGTATGGTTAAATCCCTAGTTCAAACTCTAAATGACTTTTCTTACTATTTGGTAAAGAAGCACTTTTTTGCCAATATTAGTAGCTTAAAAATATGTTTTATTATCTCCCTTGTGACATTCAAATTAAGTAAGACACAAAGGAAAGGTATCTGGGAAAATCCAAAAACCTAAAATTATTGAGTGATTAACAAACACAAGCATGAAAATAACAAAAAGTTTTATTTCAATATAAAATAGGTTGAAAGCAAACAAATCACATTTACAGGTTTTTTTTTTTTTTTTTTTAAACAGTAAAGACTTAAAGCCAAGAATTTTAAATTTAGATCTCCATACGACAAAAGATTACATCTTCCAATTATCCAGAATTAATTCTTAAATCCCTGAAAAATTTTGGAACATTTTTTTTTTTTTATAAACTTGAGAAATTACACTGATGACACTCAAATCTCAAAAGGCATATTTAAGAACAAAATTAACATTTTTTTAAGTAATGTATTTTAATATGGTTTCCATGCTAGACATACAAATATGTCTAAAGATATAACCTTTCATGCAAAGGAAATAGATCACATGATTTATTTCCCAGCAAATTAAGAATTGTAAAATAGTTAGTGACAGAAAACTCCTTATTACAAGTATTGAACTTTATTTATGAACTAATGGGCAATTCCTGTATAAAAGAGTCAGACTATTAGTAAAGTTCTTACATAAAATTCGAAGATAAAAAATACAGAGCCTTAGTGTCATTGCAATAAGTTTAATTTCATATACAAAAAGAATATATTTTGAATGTAAGGCTATTTCTTTACAATTTGTATAACATCTTCATGATGAACCACATGCTCAAACCAACTCTTTGAGGACTATATTTTGTGCGTTCCCTGAAGGATAGAAAAAAAATTACAATTAGTGAAATAATAATAATGATACAAGGTAGTCTTTATTTAATTACCTGTATAATATTACCATTTATAGAAGTAATTATACATAAATACTTTTGATACTATTAGACTAGATATAAAAACCTGAAAATCTTAGTTAAAATGCATCAAACTTTATTAATTAAGGGAGAAATTTTACATCATTTTAAACTGAAAACTTCATGCGAAAGAAATTTCTAGTAAATTTCAGATACACAAAGCAAAGTAAGGGGAGTTCTATTATGCAACAGAAAATTTCCATTTTTATGAACTTTCTATATATACTAAATAAATGTAATGTTTAATAAACAACATGCATCAGATAACTAGTTAGTCTTCAATATCTGATATCTGGATTTTACTAACTTATATTTCAAATCTATAATGAATGAAAGCATGGAATTTCAAATTCAATATATACTATAAATATAATTTATGAAATTTGAAAGCAAAAGAAGAAGAATTTATGAAATAATTTCTAATATTTTAAAAAATGCAAAAATTAAGTTAAATGGAAACTGTCAAAAGGGGGAGAAAGGATGTTATAGTGTTTATGTATCTTTTATTATGATACTTAAACACAAATCACATGTAACTGACAAGCTATTAGAGTAACAAATAGTTTAATTCTTTCTGAATGGGCTTTGTGCTCCACATTCTGCAATCAACTCCTTAATTTCACATTGACATGCAAGATGAGTAAACTGAGCAATAAGAACTTTTATTATTCTACCATAACTTATTTTTTATAATCACAGATCTAGCATGCAATTTACACATCATTAAATTTATACATACCCATACTAAGGCATATTTAAATACATTCACTATACTTCTATGGATTACATGGCACTGTAAAGGAAAAAGAAAATTATTAAAATATACAGTTAAGCAAGGTGTTCTCATAAAACTTTACATATTAAAATTTTTTTAAAAATTAGATTCAAAAGGCAAATACAATGTCTTGAACATTCATTTCTCTTAAAATTTTGCAAATACATTTATTTGCATTTTACAATTTTGGTAGAATTTTGAAAGAAATGAGCCAAAAAAAAAAAGAAACTGCTTGTTTTGAAAATATCATCCCTTAAAATTTTTGTAGATCATAAGAAGTAAAAAAAAAAAAAGTGTGAAAATAAAAGATTTTTAGAAAAATAAAATCGTTTTATATTAACGCAAAGCGATTTCAACAATTTAGAACCCAAATTCTTGCGACTCTACTTCTGATAAGAACTTTACTTACCACATGTTCAACAGTAGCTCCTCGTCTGAGAATCAAACCACCTTCGAAATCTGGAGGCTCTATAAAACAGATAAATGTTTTAAAACTTCTCCAATAAACTTGAAATAATAGCAAAAATGTTCCCAACAATTTGAATATTTTAAAAAACAATCAGTGTATATATCAAAAGCAAAAAGTATTTCAAAATGCAGTTAGAATATACTAAATAACTCTAGTATCAATCAATGCTTTATCTTCTAACTTTTTTACCAAAAAGTACTAAAAAAATAAAAGAGGCCTATAAAATCATCATTTTGTATGATTAAATAATGTTGTTTGAAAACTAGCATCGTTAAAAATGATTTTAAGTTAAATTAATGTTTAATCAAACCTGAGTGAGTCACAAAAATGAAAATTTAATAACTCCAGCTTACTGTGTCCTTCAACTCATGTTATAATGAGAAAGAAACAGGTAAATGCAACTGACATTTCCCTGTAATGTACTACTTTTTAGATTTAAAAAAATAATCTAAAAGCTTTACTGCTGGAATCAACAAACATAATATAATCTATGATTATTTTCATTTTAAAAAAGACATGAAATTCTGAAAGCAAAAACATAAAAAGCATTAATAACAGTGTAATCAGAAGCATGTAACACATGCACCAGTGACTAGAGTTGGATTGATACCAGGTTTTGCTGTATCAAGTACAAGTTGATACTGATACACGCCTGTACCTGATACTTTTACTTGATACTTTTGTATCCGATACAGCCGATAACCGATCCCTTCCTGTCAGTACAGAACTGGGTAGTCGACAATCGGGTATTGCTACGAGATTTCTACCTTGGAGATGCTAGCATGTGTTATGTGTGTGTGTTTTTAAAACTACCCATATATATTATTTCTTATCATTACCTGGATAAAATTATTTCTAATGCATTTTTTTTTTAACCTTTTCTTGCAATGTTTATTAAATATATAAGATTGATGGGATTTTCTATGATTAAATAAATATAATTTGCTTTAAGCATTTCTTTATTCGAAACAAATAAGTAACTCAAATGGCAGAATTATTATTAGTAAAATAAATTGAACATAAAAATTAAATGCTGAACATGAATTGAATTTTCAGAATATAACGATTTAAAAAATATAAGTAAACAGAAAATATTTATTTTAAAATATAAATATACGATGAAATACTTAAAAACAAAATGAAACTGTTGCTATCAGTCTTTTAAGTTTTAGAAAAGTCTTTACTCTTTAAAAATTCTTTAAGAAATAATGAACAAAATTAAAATTAGCAACTAAAACTAAACGCAACGAGCAATTTTAGGAGAGATGGAGTTAATAGTTTTTAAAGCTAAATGTTTATTAATATATAGAGTTTAATATGAATAACTTAAAACAAAAAACATGAAATTTCTCTTTAATTAAGAAAAGAGGGAAGTAGGTATATTAACAAAAGTATAACATTGAGAACATAAAAGGTACAACAACAAAAGAGTTAAAGAGAGAGATAACAGTAATTCAATAATTATAGTTTTTAAAAAATAATTTTTTTACTTTGTCAGAAGATAATCTTGTTTTTTGTCATTTAAGAACATTTAATTTACATTTATTCTCTATATTTATTTTCTTCTTAAAAGCTTAAACTCTAAAAGTTATTGAGCAATAACTATTTGCTTACTATGCCATATTTGTACCATAATGTTTTGTACCCATGTTGCATACATACTGTTTTTATATGTACTATGCTATTGCAAATGTGTTTTAATCTTAAGTGCATTATTCAGATATTTATTTTAAATGAAATATATATATTTAAAGTTTAAATTATTTGTGTGCTGTATATATCGCTGTAATATGTTTTAGTTTTACGGATTGAAAAAAAGTTTGTAATGAACCATGTTGCTTTTGTAACTGGTGGGCTTAACTAATTTATAAAACTAACTTTTACACATGCTATGAATCTTAAAAACAATTTACAATAAAATAAGTTAAATGGAAAAAGTTAACAATCAGAAAACAAAATCCTTAATATGAATCAGGAAATTCTACGATTGGTTCAGATAAAGATGGGAAACATCAGACCTCGGTAATATATATAATGCATTCATTGTTGTAGTCGTTAAATAACAAAAACAGGCCGAGTTATATTCTAATTTTCATTTTATTATGGGAGAGTGACGGAATGCACGTACATCTCAGTTGAAGTTTTTAAGCCAAAAGAGAACAGAAAATCCCTGCTTTTTTAGTATATTACGTAAGTGTTTTAGGGAAAATGCATGGTGGCAATAAGTCGCTGATTTCGCAATTTGTGTGCATGTAGAAACAATTAAAATATTCTTTTAGTAATAAATATGCCAAAACGAGAGATTTAATATACCTCCAGCGCAGGAAATAAAATGAAACTGGAGTTTAAGAAAAGTGATTTTGGAATACATTAAGAACTTTAAAATATATAATATTAGAATTTGAAATAAAATTAAGTGAGATTATTACATATATATATAACTTATAATTCCTAAAACAGGTTAATATAGTCAAGATGGAAATCCTAGGGATCCTGCTATTTGTGATTAAAATAATCATGTAAATAATGAATATCACTAATGGTCTGACAGGCTTCCTGCAATTCCTATTATTGCACTTATTTCAGTGATGCTCAAAGGACAAATCAGTATCAACTCTCAATCTGATAAACACAAAATAGGACGTCTAGTAACACAGTTTCCCCTCACCTCCTTTGATTTCATATAATAAATTTTAAAGCATATCAACCACTTTCAATATCATTTTTCCCTTATTCAAGACAGTGATTTCAGATACATCAGATAAAATTGATAAAAAATAACAAATATCTGTGCAATTATTCAAATCCTAATATTTAAAAAAAGTCTTTCTCAATCATTCAATTGCTTCTTTAGAAATGAAGAGGAAGAAAACAAAATGCTTTGAGGAGTTTTCTTTTCTCTTACAATACTAAGAATTTACAATCAAGTCATTAGAAAATTTTTATATAAGGCCCACACTTCATAAAAATTCAACATTTTCCTCATCAGAATATTTCTCCTTCTCTGTATGGGCTGGTACAACCACTAAGGTATTAACAGTTTCATTTCTTTACAGTAAGCTAAGGAGTAGAATCTCTAATTTCTACAAAAAATTTCATTCCCTCATCCTATTTTATCACCACATGTGTGACAATTAGATTTGTTGCTCACGCGGGAAGACAAGAAAAAACAACCAAAGTGTGATCAAAAGAATGACATATTTTATCACTGAATGAGTTGAAATGAGGGGAAAGCGTTTTCTTCTTTCTTCATCAAAATCCTTATATTTAAGATGATTTTGTACAGCGCATAAACTAAAGAGTATATAAGTCTTTGCATAATCACACTAATATTAAAAAAGTACATACCTCCTCTTTTCTTGGTATAAACTCGGATTAAGGCAAGATATTCCCACAACTTCTCCAGTAAGTAATCAAGGTTTAATCTCATGTTACAGCTGGAAAACATTTTAATAATATAATTTTTCTACATACGAATGCTTCCATTAGCAATACAGGTTATTATATTTCATTATAATTTAACATATATAACAATGCACCTGAAATTGCATGGATCAAACTTAACTTAATTACAAAGAGAAAAAAAATAAGATTTTTTTTTAAATCAGAATTTTTGAAAATAACCTAAACATAGACATAAAGTTACATCAGTGAATATTTTTTAATTGCAGTAAAAATTTTAATATCTTGATCTCGTCTAACTGTCCACTAAAATATTCCATTTTATGCCAGAAAAATTTATTGAAATGGTTAATTAAATTGGTACAAATAGCTAAAAAATATTACAGGAAAAATAAAAGCGTATAAACTCTTTCCAATTCCCCTTTGAATTAAATGAAGAAAATAATCCAATAATTTAATTTCTTTCCTATAGATAAATTATCTGAACAATATTAAATATAATCCAAATATCAATAAAGTTCAAAATTAAAGTTACAAATACATCAAATAGCAATGACGCAAAATAGCCACTGATATTTTATAAATTGATGTTGAATATAATATAGAAAATGCTGAAAGTAAGTAAGCTTTCAGTGATTGTTATATAAATTAATAATGAGTATTTAGTGACACAACAAGAACTTCAATATTTTCTGAATTTTTTTTACAGAATGTTTTTTATATTAGTGACTGGCTCATCTAATAGTTCCCATTACCGTTTAGATGATGCAGACTAAATGTCCGATGCCACTGAAATATAATGGCTAGACAATATATTCCACAACTGGAAAGCAACAACTACGCTAGCTGCACACAAGTACCTCACAGAAAGGTCCTTTTATGCCCACTAACCAGTAGTTTGCCTAATTCTAAACAGATCACAGAAGAGAACCCATCTTTTATGAAGTCAGGTACACCATTCTGAATACAGCAAGATTGGATTGCTGAACTGATTCTTGATGAGTCTTTATCAGAAGAGAGCCTGGATTTAACTATCATCTTCTCAGCATCAGGAAAATTTATCAATTTAGTTAGGCGAGATCCTTCCATGCAGAGGCATAGTTGCCTATATATGATGGCATATCTTCAATACTGGCATTGAAGGCACAATACAATGAAGTCCTTAAGTCTAATGTGAAGCTAGTTTAGATGACTTTATGCAATAATGCAAGATCATACAGAGTACAACTAATGGAAGACTTTCCAGTAGAAGAAAGTATTAATTGTATTATGTGCCCAGCTAACAAGGAGAGGGCACAATTTGGGAAATTCAATTCAGGATAAAACTTGGCTTATTAGTAGCATACTATTTAGGTGTTCACCCAGTAATCTAAAAAAGTTCAATGGCCAGCCAATTCGGAGGAAATGGCCCTCAAACTTTGGGCCAACTTATATACCAGTAACTCTTCACCAGCAATAAGTGCTCTGATAGCTTAGATGTCAGTGTGCCCGTTTAGCATTCGCTAGGTCCGCAGTTCGGTCATGGCTGCGGTTATTTTTTTTTTCAAAATTATTCCAAATTAAATTAAAATTTTAAAAAATATTTTAAATTAAAACTTTAATTATTTTTACGCAGAAAATAACTTTATTTATATGATACTTGAATTACAGATAAAATAATAATAAAATAATATATAAACAGTAACATAATTATAAATACATCTTTAATGATGATAAATATTAACTGTAATTAAAATTATCATTCTAAATTCATTGAAAGTTTTAAATTATTGGGTTTTTATATTCACAAATTCTTCGTTCTTATTTTATCTTGGAAACAGTAGAGAGAAGATGTTAATATATTGAATACATATGCAATGGTCCAATATTTTAATGATGGAATAAAAATAGCAGAGAGCAGCTGTTAAACTATTAAATGCTTAGGCAGATGGTCCAAAATTTCAATAATTGAAAAGGGACCAATGGGTAAATGTCTTTACTCCTTATCGTATGAAATTTGTAGAATGAATTTATAAAATTTATGAGTGATGAAGCCTAAAAAATATCTTTCATTGATGTGGGTAATTGTAGTTGTGATTTATTACCTTTCAAGTTATATTTATCATTATTTTACTGCTTATAAAGTAAATTTACCAATAATTCAAGTATCATATGAATAAAGAGGAATTTTATGTATAAAAATGTAATATTTTAATTAAAAATATTTCAAAGTTTTTCTTTTAATTTGTAATAATTTTGAAAATTTAAAAAAAACTGTCAATATTTCTAAAGAAAGATAGATCATTTTTAATGTGAACAACGGCACAGATCTAAAGGTCCGTTTCTCTTGTGAACAATAGTTATTTATCAATTGTGCAAGATGTCAAAATATTTTTTGTTTCAAAAGTTTTTATGCTAATTATTATTCTGGTTTTTGTATATAATTTAATGTAGAAATATACAGTTACTAATACAAAATGAAAGATAAAATGAAAATTAATTAATAAATGTAGAATAAACATCTAAAATCAAGGATAATGCCTAAACAAAAATGTTTTATGATGCGAGTCATTACAGTTAATATTTATCACCATCAAGGATGCATTTATAATATTTTACTGTTTATATATTATTTTTATTATTATTTTATCTGTAATTCAAGTATCATATAAATAAAATTATTTTTTGCATAAAAATAATTAAAGTTTTAATTTAAAATATTTTTAAATTTTTAATTCAATTTGGAATAATTTTGAAAAAATTAAAATTAAAAAAACCGCAGCCAGGACCGAACTGCTGACCTAGCGAATGGTAGGCGGGTGCACTCACATCTGAGCTATCAGAGCACTGATTGCTTGTAGTTTGAGGGCTATTTCCTCCGAATTGGCTGGTCATTGCATTTTTTTAGATTAACAGGTGAACACCCTAATGGTATGCTACTAATATGCCAAGTTTCATCCCGAATTGAATTTCCCAAGTCGTGCCCTCTCCTTGTAAGTCAACAGATTTAAATCCTATGTAGCATTTTTAGAACACTTTAACCCTTTAACGCCCAGCATCCTACATACAGTAACATCTCACTTCTGTATCTAAACTGAATGCATTCCATTGTTTCTTTTTTGATTTGCCTACAAAGTCAATAGGTATTATCAAACTCCTAAACAGTTTTCAGCAGGTATATATACCACCAGTTAGCAAGATTTTGAAATCAAAGTGTCATCTTTCTAAAATTTTTAATTTTTCCTTTGATTTATTTTTGAGGTAATACAAGGAATTAGTAAATGATTTTTATTTTTGATATTTTACTGTATTTTAAAAATCTTTAATATTTATGTGAAAAAAGTTTTTTAAATGATTTTTCATGGATTTTTTAATCTTTTCTAAAAAAAATTTTTTTAAAGAAAACCAAACAGAACATTTT
The DNA here is from genome assembly GCA_013235015.1 of Araneus ventricosus. NCBI lineage: Eukaryota > Metazoa > Arthropoda > Arachnida > Araneae > Araneidae > Araneus > Araneus ventricosus. The sequence goes on from BGPR01006461.1 coordinate 37,931, forward strand.
TTTCTCTGATTTTAATTTTATTTCAAAGTTAACTTAGTCTCGGTGTTTTAAACGTAATTTAATAGAAACTTTAAATTTTTTCCTTTTAACAATTTCACTTGTTTATTTTGTTACTTTTCTGCTGGCTATCTAACAGCAAAATTCCATTAAAATAAGCCAATTATTTTTCAAGACAACAGGTCTACAAATTCTAATCTTAGAAATAAGTATACAATTTTCTTATTCAATTCTAATTGCTCTGTTGACAGTTATAACCTTTCAGCAAACACCAGCCAGAAGTAGAAGTAATTTATAACAAAGTAAAGATAGGCAACCATCATTACACCAAAGATAATTTATTATAAATTGCTTTTAATATAATTATTTAAACATATCATTTTACCCCTTTAACAAATTCATAATTTTTTTCAAATAAAAGCATAATATGATATTACACAATATTAGATCTTTACAACAAAATTTAAAAAAATTTTACAAACACAACTTACCTCACAACAATTGAATTAGGTAGATGTGCTAAACGTTCTACTTCTTCTATAGAAACCTGATCAATTTTATTATACACATACAAACAGGGAAGATACACTCGGTTTCTATTTATCACATCGATAAGCTCATCTGCTGAGCAATCTTCACGGAACAACACTTCAGCATTGAAAATTTCTGATTTTAGTTAAGGCTCATCATATTTTGAGAAATTTAATAACTGAATTGTTTAATTGACATACGATATTTAGCACCTTCACTATAACATTAAAGTAGTGAATGACAATGAGAATTTATTTAATTGATAAAATTGAATAAATTTGAATAAATTAATTAATGATCAAAACATTTTTAAAAGTAGCTGTGTCTAAAAGTGAGAGAAAAAATTCACCAATGAGCAGAAATTTAATGTCACTAGTAAAAAAAATAAATCCACTATGTAACCCAAGAATCACAGAAACAACAATAAGTAAATGCATGGATTAATATTCATTTTTCATATATTAAATACTCACAAATTTTTCTTTATAAAGAAATTATCTTTATATATAAAAGGCAAATACCATGACTCACTCATCGCGAAATCTCCCAAATCACTGGGACTAAAAACTTGAAATTCAGCAGGCGGTTGCTTCTTGGGGAGTAGGTGCTCACTAAGAAAGGAGTTTTTGAAATTTTAATTAGAATTTAAATTTAAAAAATTACTTTAAATTTTAACGTTTTTCCCGAATAACTTCTGATCCTATTATTACAAAAAAAAAAAAAAAAAAAACCCACTTTCACATCATCTTCAAGATAAAAAAATTAGCTTTTCAATGACACTGCTCTTATCTCCATGCAACATTTTGTTCATTCATTTATACGTTGTTTTTTTCCCCAAGATCTCAAGAAGAGAGAAAATGCACATTTGAGCCTCAGATTCCCACCTGCCGATTGCCCAGTATTAGAAAAGGCATGTGACCTTGACCAAAACCTGCCCAGTTGAACAAAAGCCGTACCCCTGAGGAATATGAACATCCCACTTTCTACAGATAAGGGTTGTTTTTGTGCTCTCCCCAGGCCCAGCAGGGTCTTTTCCTGTCAGCTTCAGTGTCTGGATTTTATCGTTCACAAGCAGTTCATGATGACTTCACACAATAGAAAATCTCTGTCATTGAAGGAAAAAATGTGCATTTTAAACCAGCTGGAGTGGCCTCCCCTAAACTTTCTCGTATACTTTTCAAGCATTTGTCATTTCCCTCCCCCCTGCGTTGATAAAAAGTTCGAACCAACTGTAACCCAGAATGCAATGACTATCAGAAGGTTTTTCATTGTTGATTATAGCGACAGTAAAATATTGAGGTGAAGAATCATATTCAAAAAGATACGTATGTATTAAAACTTTGCAATATTTATTTTTTTATCAAACTCAAGCAAGCAGTGCGGAGAAGAAAGCAGGAGAATAGCTTGTGCATGCGCAGAGATTGCTTCCAATACGCAAATAAAACGAGACGCCCTAAATGTTTGCTTCCTTACAAAATCTTGCCGCCAGAATTGGTTTTTGGCAAACTGCCAAGTTTTCGGAGAATCCCCTCTTTGCACAGGCATGTACGCATGCGCATTGAGTTGAACAAGTATGCTATTATACAGACCGACAGACAGTCAGCCCGTTGATGGATTTGGCCCAAAATTTTATATGGACCTACATTCATGACGATAAAACTGTGTACCAAATTTTATCCATCTGGCTTTCCAAGTTTTTGAGTTACAGCGTTCACATGACCTCGAACATACATACAGACAGACTTCCCGTTGACGGATTTTGTCCAAAAGTTGATAGAAACCTACAAATTATGTTTAAAGACCACATACCAAATTTCATCCCCGTAGCTCTAATAGTTTTCGAGTTATCGTGTTCACAGACAGACACACAGACATAATTCCAAAATGGTGTTTTTCGGGCTCAGGAAGGTCTAAAACGTGGAGATTCGTCAAAATCTCGATTTCGAATTTTTTGACGATTACAATACTTTCTCTTTGTATACTTCGTATACGAGAAAGTAAAAAAGTGGATGAAAACCAATATTTAAAAAGAGTGGATTTTGCCTAAGAATTAAGTTTACCAGTTTGAATTTTAAACACGCTAATTTATAAGCGTAAGATCATCGAGGAAAGCCATCATCAAAGAGGATCTAGTGCTTCAAAAAAACTTCAGAGTCCAAAGCGGAAAATTCACTGATGTAGAAAAAGTGCTTTTACAGTGGTTTAATCAGTGTCGTAGTGTAAAAATTCCCATCAGTGGTGCTTTGCTTATCCCTTTAAGACCGAACCCGTACAATCGTGAGGATTATACTTTAGCTTATATTTAGTTATATGCAGTAAATGACAAAAGAAATGATTTTTCTTGTTTCCAGAATATCTATAGATCTATTTTTCTCATTGTATGGCAGATATAGTCCATTTTCGAGTTGTAGTCGGCGTTTAAACCGTTGGTTAGAAAATACGTCTGATCTTAAAGGGTTAAGGAGAAAGCACAAAAAATTCTGAAGAAGCTGAATGCGATGCATCATTTTCCTCAGGAGGGTTTCACAAGTTTAAATTAAGACAGAGTATAACAGGCAAAACTGTTAAGTGGAGAGTCTCGAGATGTTGATTGCGAAACAGTGGATGATCGGGTTCAAAACCAATCGCCAGATCTGATAAAAGGATATGAACAAAAAGACATTTCAATGCAGGTGAAACAGGTTTGTTTTATAATCTGCCATCTAAAACTCTTGCTATCATATTGGATACATGCCATGGTATGGAAAAAAGAGTAAAGCGTGATTGACAGTGTTGTTGTGTGCCAATGAATTAGGATCTGAAAAATTACCTACTTTGATTATTGGCAAATCAAAAAAAAGCCCCACTGTTTCAAAAATGTGAAAACATTACCATCAAAATGCCTCAGCAATAAAAAATCATGGATGACCATGTCTTTCCTTACCGATTGGTTAAAAGGATAAAATGAGAAAAGGCAAATCATTTTATTCATTGATCAGTGTCCAGCTCATCCACCTGATACAGACTTTCTAAAAAACATAATTGTCAAGTTCTTCCCTGCAAATTGTACCAGCAAATTGCAGCCACTGGATTTTAGAGTAATAAAATCCCTAAAACAACAATATCGAAAACATTTGGTGAAAACAGCTATTGCTAGTTTAGACCACAAAAACTTCAAAAATTTGAAAACTGACATCTTGCAAGCTATGAATTTCATAATGATGGCTTGGCAAAATGTTTTGCAGAAAACAATAAAAAACTGATTCACCCTTGGCAGATTTTTAACTACATTGAATGTCAATCGTATTGAAAATGCCAAATCTGATCATTTTGTTCCACCAGAAAACTGGTCAAATTTAAGTGATGTTACTGCATTTGAAAAATTTGTGCAGCGTGATTCAAAACTTGCAATATGTTCTCTTCTAACAATTGATGAAATGATAGCAAATGAGGAAACTAGCAGTGAAGAAGAGGATAATTGCACTGAAAAGCCTCTGCCAAGTTTTCAACAAGCTTTGACGGGTTTAAACACCATGCAAAAATACCTCATTAGCAGTGATTTAAATGATAAAGTTAAGATGGCACTTTCAACTGTGCACAATGAAATTTTTTGTGCATTCCAAAAAAGCCCTACAACCTAAAATAACCAAATACATTTTATAAATGCTGAATGAATATGAATAGTAGTGCTAGTTGTACATTAAATCCGGAATAAAAAGTTTTGTATTATATACCTCTTGTGTTTCATTTTCATGTAATATTTTAATTTACCTCCCACTTTTTATTGTTGGTTATTACGAAATTGTTCATACTTTTGTGAATTTCGTTTAAACGTTTTTTCATTCATACGTTTTTTTTCTCAGTCCCTTGAAAAATGTATAAACGGTGCTTTACTGTATTTTATTTTTATTTTTGTGCGCTTATAAAATAGACAACATTTAAGAAAATAATAGAGTAAACAATATTTTTACAAGCTAGGGATCATCTACTTTGTGTAAAGTGGAAAAGAAATTTTCCTTGGGGCTATATTATACATGACTCAGAAATGTTTTAAGAATCAAAATCAGAGTACATTTGATAAATAAAAAATATAGGTGCAATCAACGTATACTGAAAAAATTTGCCAACATATTGTAAGCAAACAAGCAAAAAGGATACTATATTCATGCAGAACCATCTGTACAAGTTTTTCATCACATTTTGTTAAGTTGCACATAGCATTAAAAGATAGACCTCCTGCTTTCTTTATCTAACCAAAAAAATAAAGCAAAATTAAAACTACAGCAATTGTTTAAAGTGGTAAATGCTTCTTAAATATATTAATCACATACTCTTCATATAAATCTACAAGTTTTTATTCATTTAAAGAAATCTTGTTAGCTCACAAAAATATCTTTGAAACATATATATATGTTAAATTTCAGAGGAAATTGAAATCAAAAGCAGAACAATTTTCAAAAACTCAAGCAGTTGTAAATGTTTTAAAATTGGAAAAAAAAATATGGAAAGACATTAAAAAAGATAATTTTATTTGTTACAAAAAAAATGAAATACATATCTATGGATAACATAAATAGTTGTGATCTTTTGTAATGTGCTGTTATATATAATAGAAATGAATCGAGTACTTATACAGATTATTAGTCACATTTCATGAGATAGACAAAAACAATGCTTTGACTCTTATATAAATACTGGCATTTTTTTTTTTAACTGTTAATAAATTACTTTCAAACAACACTCTTTCAAAACATGCTATCTAGTTAAAACAAAATTGTTTTTCTACATTTTACCTACAGTACACAACATTTATCAGAAATTATCTTAAACATATATAATTTCAAAATTAGTTTAAAATCAATCAATATGAATACCGATTGTTATTGAAATCAGAAATTATATTAATGATAATACCTTGAAATAAATATTGGGCTTTTGTTTGTTCAGCCGAATGCCAACTGTTTCCAACTCTTTTTCAAGAAGCTGCCTGAAAGAAAATTAATAAAAAAGTTGACATATTATCTACCAATTCACACACTACGGCACGTTTTTTATTTAAGCTTCTTTGTATAATAAGAAAATCCAGTACACATTGGAACAGCGACTTGTCACATTGACCCATCTTTCCCAAATTCGATACAGATATACAGTTTTGAAGACTATACAGCAAATTTCATTTATCTAGTTCATTGTGTTTTTGAATTATTATTTCACGCAGACAGTCTTCTCTTTGATAAAATTTGGCTCAAATTTGATACAGATCTACAATTTGGTGCAGTGACTATTTACCAAATCCTTCTCTCTCTCTCTTTTCCTTAGTTATTGTTGTCCTGTACATGCAGACTAACATAATTCCAAGAAATATTTTTTCGAGGACAAGGAGGTTAAAAACTTGGAGACTCATCGAAATATCAATGTTGAATTTTTCGACAATACTTTCTCTCTGTACACATCATACACAAGAAAGTAAAATAAGAGAAAACATGTTCCGATTTACAAATACCATCAGAATTACTTTTTTTATTCTCTGTATCACTAAGAGAATACAAATAATAATAAAAAGATCCTTCACAACCTCTTGATGCAAAAAACTAATGAACTGATATCAGATTCATATTTGTCTATTTTTTGAGATTTAATGATTTTTCTTTTATCATTGAACTTAAAACTTATAACTTATATTTAGCTAAAATAAATCAAACTGTACATCACTTCTGGAGTAAATAGTTCCTTTGGTTCTGTGCCACTATAAATTTTCTGTGTTTCAATTTAGAATGTTAAATAATACTTCTTGTTGTATAATTATAGTCAAGATTTATGTTATACTCAAGTTTGTTAATTATTATTAATGTGGACACTTAAAAATATTTCTCTAGTCCAGTATGAAGATTTGTTTTCTTCTCATAACATATATCATATTACTAAAAAGACATCATAACATAATTTGAAGTAAAATATCATTTCCATGAAAAGTTTAAATATTATATTTTTCATTACGATGAATTTCGAAATGTTTATAATCATCATTCATTATTTATTGCAAACACAGATTTTTTTAAAAATTAATTGAACCAAGCATAAAACTCACTTTTGAATTTCACCTTTTGTTGCATCTAACATCATCAGTACTAAATCAGCAGTCCTTGCAACAGCAATAACTTGCCTGCCTCTACCCTTACCTAAAGTACATCAAAGAAGTTTACAACAAATAAAGCAAGAACATAAAATAACTTTAAATGTCTCTATAATCACAGACATGTAAAAATCATTAACAGAGTTAATACACGGGTTAATCCATACTAATAACAATATTCAATAAGAAATTTCAATATGATGTAACCGTAACTAAATTGACAATAAAATTACAAAATAGTAATAATAATTTCAAAAATAAAGTTATACTTTTAAACTTAAATATATTAGAAATAATAATATTTTTTTGAAACTAACCAATTATTCACAAGTGGAATTTGAAATTCCATTTGAAAGAAATGCTACAAATTATGGTTTGTTCAGGAAAAATCATTGTTTTTTTTTTTTATGTTCATAACATGAAAGTGAATTAATACATTTCACTCTTATTTCAAAATCTACTTTAATGACAGATAATTGAAGGAGCAAGTGGAGAAGAGGTTATGAGAAAAATTTGTCATCCCAAAAAATTCAATTTCCAATTCTTTTAAATGGTACTTTTCTTGTGGAAACTTAAGCCTTCATACTTTGTACAACTAGCCACCAGATGGCTCTAGCTGTAAGGGCTGATGTTACATTGCCACACCAAAGTACCAAGTGCAAGGTTATTTCAAATGCATAAATATAATCCTTTGTTTCCTTCCACACTTTAATTATTATTCTTATCTTAATGGTACACTGCATACTACTTATGTAGCTATGAATTAAAACTTCACTGTCAAATAATCCTCAAATAACAAAAAGTCTAATTACAAGGCAATTTTTGAATAACACTGTTGCTTATATCAATGTATAATCAAATTTTAAGTTTATTTTCAGTTCCTCGTAAATATCGCCGATAAGTAACAATTATTGAAATGCAATTTTGATAAAATGACTAAAATTAAAACATTAATTATACTCTTCATAAATTATAAATGAAAAAATAAATGCAATTCATATGAACCAGGAAATGTATCTTAGAAATTTTATTGCATTTATTAGCAATAATTTTGGCCTTTATATTATAAGATTGTAATTCTGTTCCCCGTCTCCCAAAAAGGAGAAAATTATTGAAGAATTTCATTAAAATGAAATAAAACATTTACAAATCATTTTCTATACTTTTGAGTGTACAGGAAATCAATTTTTGCTTTACCTGCAGCAGCTCCTTCAATGATTCCAGGAAGATCAAGTAATTGTATATTAGCACCTTTGTACTAAAAGGAAAATGTAAATATAAATCAGAATGTAAAATTATAGTGTTATAAATAACATACAAGCATTAAGTAAAAATGTGATGTATTTTAAAGAGATCAGATTTTTTCGTACTTCAATACAGGTTATTCTAGAACGCAGCACACAATCAAGGATGCTAGCTGAGGAGATGGGGTAGTGGACAAAATTCAAAAAAATAAATAAATAGAATAAAAAATATAAAAAATCAGAAGCAATAAAATAGTTAATTATTTTTTTTTTAATTTTTGAAAGCAAGATAAAAAACATAATTAATATATTTTTCTATAACTTTTCCTTCATGCTGATTCAGTCACATCTGTCATAATAGGATGACAATATTCTATGCACAGTAAAAGTGAGACGGAGAATTCTTCAAAATTTAATATTCAAAAAATCTAGCAAATCTTATTTAATGTGGACTATTTGCTATATGTTAAAAACAGAAATGTGGGACATTTAATTCAAATTTAGGACAAAGAGTCAAAATAATTTGAGCCTGACCTGACTATTCAAGGACAACTAGCCCCGTTACATATCTGCATTAGAGTTAAGTAAATTAAAGAAAAACAAGCCTACACTATATGGCTATAAAATATTAATAGTAAGTGTTTCATTTACTTTTAACACTGAAATTTCTTAACTGTAAACTGAAGAAGACAGTTTAAATTGTCAGATAACTGCACAGCAGGAAGAAGAAAAAATTCCTCAAACAGCTCCTACTATGTCAATATCTAAACTACCAATTATTACACTGGCTGCAAAATGTGTAAATCACAAAGTGTTAAAGTGGGCTACATTAAAGAGAACTCTGCCAAATGTTTTAAGTTGGCATGATAGATAATACAAGTTCTATAACTGTAGTAACATCAAAAACTGATATAAAATTGAACTATATGCAAGAATTACAGATTAACTTACTGCATAAATAATTTAAATAAAATTAATCAAAATTCTCAAGTATAATTTTCCATTACATGTTTTATGTGATATTTAAATATTGAATTAAGCATTTCAGTAAATAAATAGACAAAGTTTAAAACAAAAAACTACAATGAGGTTTGACTGCCTAAAGATATTACAAAATTAGGAAACAATGTAAAAATCACATTTTTTTTAAACAGAGTTCCCACTCTTATTAAAGAAAAAAATTCATGGACTTGTCAATGGCTTTCAAGGACTTTTTTACAAAAATTCACGGACCATAACATTACATTTTAGACATAAAAATGCAAATGATAAATTTAAATCGAATTAATCCTTTGCATTTTTATTTTTGAAATAAAAAATTTTATACAGATCTACAAGTCTAATGATAAAACTGTGTACCAAATTTTGCCCATCTAGCTATTTAAGTTTTTGATTTATTGTGTTCATATGAATACAGACTTCCCTGGCTCTATGAAGTTTAATAACATACATTTTGAAAACAGATTTCATTACAGACAAAATCGGTTATTGGTATTTAAAACAAATTTCTGTTAAAATATCTCAGTTACTTTCAAAACACATTAGGATAATTGTACGACTATTTTACTCCATGGAGAGATGCCCTCTGTAGCTTTTACTGTATTGTCAAATTAAGCTGTCTTTGAACATACAAAGAGGGAAAAGATTGATGATTGACAGCATTCCCATACAAATACCCTTTTTCTGGTGGTGGAATTCTCAAGGCAAAACCAAGTCACACACTGGTTTTCTCTTCTGTCCAAAAAATTATTGGACGGACATTTTGCTTATATTTCAAAGACCAAACGGAAAATCAAGTAGTTTTCAGGCCCCCGAGTAAGGTAAATAAAATTCAAAGAGTTGTCAAGGAGCGTGGGAACCCTGGTTAAATAAAAGTAGTTAATTTTGCTGGAGATGATCTTTCCCTTAACAAGAGAAGACAAATTAACGAGAAAAGACAAACGAAGGGTGTTTTACAAATCTATATATGTGAAAGAGAATTTTTTTTAATATGAATGTATGTTTCTTTGTTTTAAAATTATTAGTCATCAAAATCATCTCCTAACCATGGATATTGTCACTAAATGAAAATAATTTTGGCAAAAAAGAAAAAATTTGAAACGGCTTAAACAATCAAAGCTATCACATTACAATATTTGTATTTACTTATTTATACTCTTATTTGCCATGCATTTTGGGAGATTAAACATGGATCTCTTATGAGATTTGGATTTAATCTGAACGGAAATAATTGAATTGTAGAAAAAATCATCTAAAAATTATGGCGAGTGTGTTACAGCTCACCGAGATATATGACTAATAATACAGTATCATTTATGAGATTGCAATTAAAATAGTTCAGTTATTTAATGTATCTGTGGAATGATTCTCTAGAAAATAGTTTTAATTTTTACTACATTATTTAACTTTTTTTAGGTAACAAAAATATGATTTCAAGAAAAATTCCAAAAGAAAGAACAAAATTCATTTCTCAAATATATAACAGCAAGCTGAGAAATAAAAAGATCAATTATAAACCCTAAAAATGGATTTGCAACAGTTTAGTACTCCAAATGTGGAATTATTTTACCAAAATTATATAGAATTACATACACAAAATGGTACAGAATTATGCACAACAAACAAATACACACAAAAAATAAATAATCGTGGATTTTGAAAGAAGTCAGTAAGATAACTCTAAAATAAGAACTAATATTAATTACTTACTTGAATAACACCAGGAATACATGTTAAAGTGGTAAATTCATAAGCAGCAGACTCACTGTGGGTATCAGTCAATATGTTCAGTAAAGTAGACTGAAAAAAGTTTAAATTGTGTTTAAGCTACTCAAACAAATAATGCACGAAATATATGGGGGGGAAATGGCAAGATTTTTTCTTTATCAGACAGCCAACAAAACATTTTGCACGCAGCAAATCTTTAAATGACTCATGTTTAAAAATGAGAGTCATTACAAAAATTAATAATATATTTTACAAAATCCTATATTTAAAATAAATTCAAATTTCATCATGAAAATCTTTATATAATCATACAGACATCATGAAATTACTTCTCAAGTATACAGTGCAATGTTCAAGATTAGAAAAATTCGACTTTTATTTGCACTTTATGTATGCAAAGAACAGTAAATATTACTTCTGTTTAAAATCGTAATTTTTAAACATTCTATTCTATACGAAACATGATATACCACATCAGAAAAGCTGGTGAATAAAGAATGCATCGATTCCTCTTGAAATAACAAAAAGAGAATGCTGAAAGTAAGCATAAAAAGAACATAAAATTTCCTAATTACCTTACCAACAGACGGAAAACCAATGAGAGCCACCCGTGCATCACCAGATTTCATAACATCGAAACCTTCACCCTGATAAACAAAAGCAAGATGTATTGAATAACAGAATATTTTTAATCTTGGAAAGTCCAAAATTCTGAAAATGAATAAATGTATTAAAAATATTACAAGCATTCCTAAATTTATCGAGATATTTTTTAAGCTATATTCAAGAAATTGTAAGTCTCATATCTTTTTCTCAAGAATAAAGAACATCTTTATAAATTATATATCATTGGAAAGTTTAGTTGGATTGCCCTGTTTTGAAATTATGTGAGGGCTTTTTCAGGAATGGACCTCATAATCTTGAACTGTGGTCAGATGACGACGACAAAACTTGAACTTCCAACCTTCGAAATCCAACCAGCAAAAGAAAATCTGACCCCATCAGATTTAATGTGCACCACACCTCCAGGCACAAAGGAGTGAGGAAGATGTCACAAAGACCACTGTGGTGGTTTTCAATAAAAAGCAACTTTTAACATTTAAGTAGAAAATTAAGGGAAATCCATCACACAATTATTTAGAAACTGCCAAAAATTACAAGTATCACTTCATTTCTCAGTTACCATACAGACTAAGCTATACAAAAGAATCTTATCTACAATGAATAAGATGGAATACAATGGGATACTTTGATTCATCTCGTCACAAAAGGAGTTTCATGAGGTTCCGATTGATTTTCAGAATAAACAATAAGAAACGCCAAATTTTTAAAAACTGTAATTTACAAATAAGTAATGAACTCCTCATATTTTTGATAACAGTAATATTTTTTTTCCATATATAAACAGTTATTTTTTAAAACACATAATTTGCTGAATTTTTCAATAGAACGAAATCTCGCAAGGAAATAATTCAAGTAATTATTTCTAGACATTATCGAACCAAGTTCATCAAATGCAGAAAATTACTTTCCTCATATACATTCTTCCAACTAGAATTCTACACATAGAATACAAAAAAAATGCTGCAACTCATGCTTAAATGGTATATTTAAATCAATTTTGACTACATCACAACAATTGTACTTGTGGCAGTTCCTGTGGATTGACCACCAGCGTGGAGGGTTAGGTTAGGTTAGGTTAGGTTATATTAACGTCCCGTTTTGAAGCAACACGAGGGCTATTTAGGGACGGACCTCGTAATTTTGAACCGCGGTCAGATGACGAGGACGACACCTGAGCTGGCACCCCCCTCTCCAAACTTCCGCGCCACACCAACGGGAGGACGTTTGGCCACTACGTATGATTTAGCGTGCAACAGGCCCCATACACGGCGGATCTTCAGTGGAATCGGGTTTCGAACCTGCGACCCTCCGGCCCCGAGGTCGAGACCTTACCACTAGGCCACCGCGGCCTTCCAGCGTGGAGGGACACAGAGAAGTGTGGTGCAAGACCAGAGTAAACTGGTTCTCAAGGAAGAAAACGGGAAATGGTTAAACGACTGCACTCCTACCCCAGATGTCAAAGAGTAAGCCGCTCCGAGAGAACTCTGCCTGCTATCTTTGGCAATGCGAACTACTAACTAATCTTGCATTAAATGTAAATATTTTTATCTTGTAATATTAAGTTTAAAATATATCCTTATGTTCCTGATATTACTCTTCATTATTTGGGTGCACTTCTGACCTTTCTCTAAATGAGAAACTTTGAAGATTTTGTCCACTGTGGTACTACTCAATTTTTATCCATCAAAGCAAAAATCAGCTAAAATGTGCAGATTCTCAATTTATCAATGTTAAATGTTTGTGTACAGTACACCTGCTCAAAGATACAAAGCTCTGAAATTTTTTTAATTTATGCAATTGCAGACACAGGTACAAGTTAATGGCTATTATTTGAGTTGTTCATACTTTTGCCAAAGCCACACAGGTTTGATATATCACATGAGATGTTAAATTATTGCTTTAAATCAATTTATCAGTTACTTTAGTAGTCAGCATAAAAATTATATACAATGAAAGAATTTTTTAAAAATAATTCTAATAACAATTTTAATGGAGTCAATTCACATGAAGGGTACTTTTCCGTTAGCCGGGTGCAAATGTCGCCAATTGTGAACCAAACGCGAGCCAAGTCGCCAAGAAGCGATTTTCCGTTAGCCGGGCGCAAATGACGCCAATTGTGAACCAAGCGCGAGCCAAGTCACTAAGAGCAAAGCGATTTTCCGTTAGTCAGGCACAAATGTTGCTAATTGTGAACAGCCAAGTCGCCAAGAGCGAAGCAATTTTTCGTTAACCGGGCGCAAATGTCGCCAATTGTGAACCAAACACGAGCCAAGTCGCCAAGAGAATGGTTGAAGAAATTTGGTGGAATTCTACATTATTTGGCGATTTTTCGCTTGCACCTGGCTAATGGAAAAGTACCTCATGAAGTTGGAGTCAAGTATACAAAACTATACACATTACCTAATATCTCACTGCATAAGTCATGTCCTTTACCCCTTGTAATATGTGAAATGGATTCCAAAACGAAACTGGCATAACACACTTCTTCTGCCTCCCCATGAACATGAATTGACTCCATTGATTATATAACAAAATAATAATTTGACTATATAACAAAATGAAGATTTATAGTGAAAGAATGCTGTCAAGTAATGAATGTTGCAAATAACATTTCAGTTGTACACCCAGATATTTCTTTTTCTGCATTTAAAATGTAATTTATACGACAAAATTACAACTATGGATTACAAATGGAAATAAGATTCATAATTAAATAATATAAGGCAATGATGTTAAAATTGTAAAAAAAAATTAATGAAAAATCTTTACATGATTATAAAAAATCTAGAATAATAAAAAATAACCTTTTCTTTTTTTCCAGTTGGTTCCAGCAGTTGAGATCGATACTTGGCAAGTTTAGCTTTTAAAACCCCAAGATGATACTCAGTAGCTGTAAAGAAAGAAATTTGAACAAATAAATTCAGTGTGTGATATGAATCAAGAATTGCACAATTTTCTCAATTTCTGTTTAACAATTTATAATGCACAAAACATAACAAGTAACTATCTTAAACAACAGAATCTAAAAGAAAAAATATACATACACACAGATTTGGAAAATCTGATAACAAAAGAAAAGATAAAATTCTAGTTAAAAAATAACTAGAGCTACAAAATTATAGTATGGTACTGTCATACCGCCACGAGAAAAACCCTGAACAGGGTTGCCTGAAGAAAATGAGTCAAAGAAAGGAGGGAAACAGATATAAAATCAACAGCAACATTTGGCAAACCAAGCGCACTTTGTTACGTGAGGAATTCATTTTTGACCAAATTACAAATCGAAATGAGACTTCTGCCCGTTCTATCTGTGCCAAATGAAATAAAGCCTTTTCCTTCACCCCCAAAATGCTGTGGAATATTCCGTTTCCATAACGACTGCCACCAGCATGTCTGGCATCATTCTCATGGTGGTAGGACAGTAGGTATGTGATGCACATGCAGGTGTTGAAAAAAATAAATAAAAGAAAAAACTCTAATATAGCCTATCATTTTTTTCCCTTAAATTTACACCCTCATTTCTCATACACACTTTCTTTACTGACACAGTGGAATTTGCCTATTCAAAGCTGACGGGACCTCAATAAAAATTTGATTTATCAACAATTAAAATTAAGGAAAAGGGTTTAAACTGAAGAAAAGCAATAGAAAATAATAAATTTTAAACAAAAAATAGTTAAAGTTTTATTTTTTATATTTAACAAATAAGACACAATTAATAAACATTAAGCAATTTAAATAAAGTGATAATAATTAAAATAAAAAATTACAATTTTAAATATAATGAACTTAATAAACAAAGAAGAAAATTTAATAAAGAAATAGTTTACAGCATTTTTTTAAAAAACTACAGTGCAAAAAAACTTCAAATTAACAGTTGAATTCATATCAAAATCTTTTTAGAAAGTGAAAACTTTTGTATTCTTTTTTCATAAATTCCACAGCAGTCAAGACCTCAAATAAATTAAGGGCCTTAAAAAATTATTCACTTCCGATCACTCAGGACAACAGGTACAGACATATTTAACTAACAAAAACAATTCTGAATAAATGCTATGTTGTACAATTTATAGTTTTGGCTTTGAATCAAACAATATAAATTTTAATTATAGTCATTAGTTTAAAATTATGTTAAGAAAATTCAAGGAACCAGAAAAAAGAATCAAATTATTGACAAATTTAAATTAAGAAATATTAGAATTAGACAAGTTCTAATGTATTTATTATCATTCATTCTGATATTTGGTAAATAACAATCTTGCCTATTACTGTAACTCAATCGACTAAAATAGTACAATTAATACAGTTCAAGCAATTTTATATAACACAAATATTTACTTTTGTTTTATCATACCAAGTATCTTGTCTTTTCACAAAATATAATCAATATTATAAATCTAACCTAAATCAAATTTGCACACTGTGTATGCTAACTTGATCTTTAGTTAGTTTAATCGGCAAATCTCAGATAAACGCATTTGAAGTTTTAATATTATATTACAGGAAAATATGCTTTACAAACAAATATACTTTTTATAAATTTAATGAAATGGAAACCAATATTTGTTAAAAATAAAGTAGTCAAAAAAATTAATGAACCCTTCATAAATAATGGATTTCATGGTTGAATTCAATCAATTATTTTCAAAATCAACTTTTAATATATTTTTTCAATAGTCTAAACATGGATATGTGTGTCGTTGTTTTAAATATATTTTTCACTGGGCTAATTTTTACGAGGGCACAAAATACTATATTTCTTCTTGAAACAGGAAATGGTTGGAAGGTTGATAATAATGGTTTTCTTGTTGGAGAAAATTTTTCATGGAAATTGTCATTTCTAACAGTTGAGCATTCCTCTGTTTTCACCCATTACAAACGTTTACTATCATATATTGGAAACTAATAATCAAACAAAACTTCAAGAATTGTTTCGGTATTTTTTTTGAATGCTTAAACACATTGTTACAGTTATATTATTAAAAAAAAAAAAATTATTTGAAAATTTAGTTTATACCATGGTTATGACTAGATCTGTCGAAAGTGAATGAATATTCTGCGCGTCAATAATTTTGGGCTCGACTTAAGAACAGTGTGCGGTCCGCCAAGTTGAATTCTTTTCCCGCGCCAAATTAATTTATCGCCAAATGTGGTAACCTTCTTCATTTTGTAGGCAACCCTAAAACTTTGCCAGAATTTCTAATTTGTGCCAGAATGTCAGAAAATTCATGTTAAATTTCATACAATTTTATGCAGTATTTGCAATTTTCTGTGCTATTTCCAATTTTATTTACTATTTACATTTTTTTGTTACGGCTGTCAGTAGAATCGCCGCCATCTTGACACCATTCAAGATGGCGGATATTTGGCGACTTTTTGGATGATTGGCGCAATTTCCCAGTTTGGCGAGAAACCGCACACTGTTCTTAAGTCTTACCTAATTTTGAACATCTTAAGGACTTCTACACTTCATTAACAAACAAAAACTAAATTTTGGAACTTTTCGGCATGCTTGTGATATATAAAATTGGCACTTAGATACAGAAGATACCCTTGCAAAGAGAAATTAAAAATTTATCTCATGATTTAACCAGCAATTTAAATACAAAATTAATAAAGCTATGGCATACAAATCCCTTTAGTAAATTATAAAAGTAAAACAAATCCTCATGAGACTATTTGATACTGTCATGCGAGATCGTAATATTACATACTATCAGTACCGTAATCATAGTACTTTTATACCTTTATTCTTTTGGGTCCTAGAAATTTCTTTTTCTATTTCGCTGATTCTTTCTAATATACCCATATTGACAAATTTCGTCTTTACACAATCGTGTCACTATCAAAACATGCGATGAAAAATGTTCCGAAATAACAAAACAATAACTTTATAAACTCTCAGTTACAGCAACAGTTATTTTTTAAAGACTCGATAAAATGTTTCTGATAGTTAGATATTTTAGTATGTTTATAATATACCTTATAGACTTTATATATTCATAAACTTTATTAAGAAATTATTTAAATAATTCCAAAGAAATTTTCATTGTTTTTTTCCAATTTATATATTAATTTTTAAAATACTTTTGCTATCTTGCAAGCTCCGATATTCTTTACTTAGATCACAGAGAAATATCCTGTGAGTGAGTGAAAGTAGAAGTTTCTAAATATTACTCTTAGCAGAAAAAGTTGTTTTGAAAGAATCGCCAAGTTTGGTGGAAACAAGGTTTGCTTGTTAATTAATTGGGTACGATTGAACTTTTCTGCTGTTGTGAAATTTTGATTATTTACTTTAAATAATGCCCAAAGTTAGACGAAGTCGACATCCTCCTCCTGAAGGATGGGAATTAATTGAACCCACAATTGACGAATTGGAGCAAAAAATGAGAGAAGGTAATGTTGTTACTCCGTATACTTTAGTTTATAAGCATATTCAAGTATGATAATTCTTTATATATATTTAGAAAGTCGGAATACTTCTTTAAATTATTATATTATGAAATTACTATGTCTATATATTTTTCTTTCTAGTTTGTATTTTGTACCGTTTCATAATTTATTTAATTTGCAGATACTGTGTTTAATATACTGTCTAATTGTGGCCTTATTTAATTCTACTTTTAGACGCGTTGAAAAGCTGGCTGAATTCTCTTTTAATAAACTATACAAATTTATATATTAATTGTTCCCAATATAAATGCACAGTTTTAAATTAATCCGCAAGAAATTCTGTTCCTTTAAGCGAACCGTGTTTTATTCAAAATCGAGGCGTCTTAAACTTTGAATCATGATCCCAAATAGAAAGGTACAGAATATTAGGGTTCACGAAAATTTTGAAAACATATTTGTATTACGAAAATTTCTATTATGTATTTCATCTGCATTTATAACTAAAAATCATCAGAAAAATCTTTTGGATTTCAAGAAATTCCATTACTATAACAAAATTTTCAATTAAATTTTTATTTGTCATTAATTATCTTTATTTGTTTTCAAACTTTTAGCATGCAAAATAATTTTCCGCGTGAGAAAACATTTAAAACTCTGTTTCTAATGTGATTGGGGCTGTAGACTTCCACAGTACCCTTTCAGCTTAAAATTTTGGTAGAGAAAGTTAGGAAAAGCCTGCCCTGGGTGACTGTGGATGCCAAAATCGGTGTTGAAAAGATCCGTAGTTCCGTGACCTTCTGCTTATCTCGTAGGTCACAGAAGTTCCCGTTTGAATTGTTACTTTCTCTTTTGTGCTTCTTCTTCAGGTAGTGAAAAAATAAGATGGGGAACTTCATTTTCTGCATAGGTTTTTCTTCGTGTTTCATTTGAATATCGCAGTCGTTTAATACAAAATTGCGTTAGATTGTTGATAAATATTAAATGCGAAATAAAATAAATTGATTAAATTTACAATGGAAAAAGTTGGGGGTGCTGCAGTCCCTGCACACAAGCCACCTCTGGTTTGGAGAGAAAGATGATAGCTCTTGACTTTTTCTCAGTTCTTTATTTCACTTTCGTCTTCTTCTGCCTGAAGTGTTTGGGTGCTTAGAATCGTTCTTTATAGATGAATTTTCTTCATTTTCAGATTCAGAGGAGATATTGTTTTGTGTAATTTCTGTGAAACATTCATCCGCTGAAGTTGGTTCACTTTCATTGCTCAGGGTTCGTACGTGTCCTTACAAGTCCTTAAAAGTCCTTACTTTTACATTTAGTCCTTAAAAGTCCTTACAAATCCTTATTTTTATGCCCCATTTTTAAAAAGTCCTTACTTTTTACTCTGCCATTATTTAAAATTTCACCGATTATCGTTTTTCTAATTCCTCCTTCTCGGCGGCTCTAATCTCGGTCGACGTGGCTCTCGCGGAATGGGGTGGGGGGACGACACTGCCCGCGTTCTACGAATCCATATCCATCGCATACACTTTGGGAAATAAGGGAGGAGTTACAGATGGCCTTTATTGGTCCATGGTTCCATAGGAATGATTGTCAAAAGTGCTGTTACCATTTTTAGAACTGTATCAAAGTGATAAGCCTTTACTTCTATTTTTTGGCAGTGATGATTTTAAAACTTGTTAATGATTGCATTTAAAATTTTAAAACCAGAGAATGAAAGAATTGAGAAACCTGAGACTTTACGCAAATTCAACTTCAGTGACCCAAACTTGTATAATGATAAAAGTTAAGTGTATTTAGGATTTGCTGTAGAGCAACTAATAAAAGAAAAGATAAAAAATAAGGAATTAGCAGACAAGGATGTTTTCACACTCAGACAGGATAGTCGGAAAAACATCATAACAATGATAAAACATCTCATGTAGAAATGTCCTGTGAATTACGCACTAGTAAGACCTGCAATTTGCATTGATCCACGAGTATTGGCTGGATATCCCGAAAAAGGTATTGATTGTATTGTCGCAAAATAAACGTATTTTGGTAAAAGATTGCGACGGAATTTTGTTACTTTATGCAGATTTTCTGTTAAATATTTTAAAGCCAAATTCATTTGAATTTACTTCTTTCAATCCAAGAGCTTGATAAGTTTTTACAAACTTATTTTAGCAATAATCATTATGAAAAAGTTTGGAAGATTATCAAAATGGTATTAATATTGTCACATGGACAATGAGGTTTTTCGGTGAACAAGGCATTGGAAATAGAAAATTTAAAAGATGCTTCATATATTTTCCAGCGTGTAAATCATGATTTTATTAAGCTGTCTGGGGCTATTTATGACTTAAAAATTACTAAAGAAATGAGGACGGCTGCCACCTCAGCTAGAGCAAAATACATGCAGTATTTAGAAAGTGAAAGTTCCAAAGAAAAGACTGAAACAAAACAACTGAAACGAAAAGCTCTAGAGGAAGAAATAGATTTTTTAAAACAAAAGAAAATGTTCCTCCAAACCGACATGCACCAAACAAATGAGAAAGCAAATGATTTAGCTAATGAGGCTGAAAAGTCAAAGAACGTAAATTTATTTATTCAATCGCATGAACTAAGAAAAACAATTTCTGAAAAAGAAATTAAAATAAATACCTTGGATGTGAAATTGAATGAAAAAAGTATGGAATTAAAAGATATTTAATTTGATTACCAGTTTCATGGGAGTTTTTTTCATCAATTTATTAACTCATATTTTTAGGAGTTTTGTTGTGTTAAATTTTGTAATGTATCTTCTATGTTTTATATTATAATTTATCATCTAATAGGTTGAATTTGCAAAAAAAAGATTTTATTTAAAAATGCGTGCGACAATTCGTTAAGTTTATTCAATTTAGAGGTCCTTATTTTTTGATTTTTTTAGTCCTTAAAAGTCCTTGATTTTCTTTTAAGGAAATGTGTATGAACCCTGTTGCTGGGATATACATCTTGTGATAAATCAGATTTTCTTCAGAACCAGAATTCTGCAACATTTGTAGAAATTCTTTTTCTGGCTTTCTGACTGCATTTTTGTACCAAAGGTTCTTTCCGACATTATGAGTTAAAATATATGACCCAACAGGTGACAAACATCCAAAGAAATGAATATCTGTCATTTCAATAAAGCAGATGCTTCGAGCACAAAAAAGATTGCTGAGAATCTCAAGTTGCAGCCCTCTTCCTTCCCCCCCTCCCATATCATTTATATTCCTTCTCATCAAATCATTGTCACAAAACAAAGCATTAAAAGAGTAGTGAAATAACAGAGTAGACAAAACAAAAAAATAGAGTAGAAAAAGTAACATAGGATATGTTGTTTGTTCAGCTGTGTCTTTCAAGGTATAAACTTTTATAGTGTCCATAATAACAAGCAAAAACAAATACTTTTTGTTTCACATGTTCTTTTTGATTAATTAGGAAAAGTCGATGAATAAGAAATCAAAAGAAAAGAAAGGAAATAAGAGCATTTGAAATTCATTTGAGGTCAAAATGACCGTTCGTCTTTGTAGTGTTAAATACAGGGTTCCCATTTTTAGTGCTGTACTCTTATTGGTTTCCATATACTTATAAAAACCAATTTATTTAAATTTTTCACTGTTTTCATACATGTCCGATTCATATAGAATCAAATATATCATACACCTTTTCAGCAGAAATAATATCACAACCTAATAGAAGTATTGCCTTTTTGAATATTTATTTGGATTCCTTTGTCTACTAAGAGTACTACTACTACTTTTAGACACTAAAATAATTTTCTTTTTGTAGCGGAAACTGAACCACATGATGGGAAGAGAAAAGTAGAATCTCTGTGGCCTATCTTCAGAATTCACCATCAAAAGTCACGGTATATATATGACCTTTATCTCAGGAGGAAAGCTATCAGTAAAGGTTTGTTCTCCTTTGCTCAACATATGTACTTGCTTAGTTGTTAAAAGATTTTTCCTGGTTCTTTTGTTATGAATCTCATTATTACCTTTACAATCTTGTTAGTATAGGCATAAAATGTAACAAAAAAGTTTACAATGGTGTCTACGATAAACATTAATATACTGTGAAGAATTCTGTGACACAAGTGTAATTTTTAAACGCTCTATTTAATTACTCACGTTTTTTGAAATACAAGCATTTTTAATGTAAATAAATACAAGTACTTGTATACAATAATTCCACTATTTATACAATAATGCCACTTGAAGTTTTGTATGAAATCTTGAGTTTAGAGTGCAGTGTGGGACCTGGCACAAACTTATTCTGCTCAATGCAAAAGCGCTGCAACATTTTGTGACATGTTGTCTACTCATTGCATGTTTAATGCAAACTTGAACAGTATAATACTGAATTTTGCATGCAGAAATATTCTTAGCCCTTAAAAAATATTGCACTTCACACTTCAGTGAAGGACAAATTTTAAACGAGTCTTAACATTCCAGTTGCTATAATTCATCTGAAGTTCAGTTAACTTTCCAACCACTGTAATGGCGTGACTTTCCACCACTAGCACAATCAATCCCTTAGCGCTTTGAAGAGAAAAATTTTTCATCAGAATGTTTTGTTTCGGAATGCTTCTTGTAACCTTTATTGATTGAACCTCATTCGCAAAATGTTGAGTTATTAAATTTGTTAATTTGAATATATTTGACTTCGAGAATATTGTTCCTTTGCATCTCTGTAAAAAATCTAATGGACCAGATTTTCCTTAAATGGTGGATGGTCCTCTTTGATAACTTTCTCTGTGTATGGATATGCAACCATTTATTTAGTTAAAATAGTTTCAAAAGAAATCAGAGTATAATGCAGTTGAAATTATTTTTCGATATATTTTTGCCATTCAGGTTTTTAAAAAAGAGAAGAAATCATATTATTCTTTAAGAGGCAAAAATAGTTCCTTGATTTATTTTGAATAATAGAATATTTATTGCATAATATTGTTTTTTTCTTTTTCAGAACTTTATGACTACTGCATCAAAGAGAAAATCGCTGATCAGAACCTTATTGCCAAGTGGAAGAAACAAGGATATGAGAATCTGTGTTGTCTCCGCTGCATTCAGACAAGAGACACGAATTTTGGTACTAACTGCATTTGCAGAGTGCCTAAGAGCAAGCTGGAGGAGGTATGCTAGCTAATTAAAGTTTCATTTAAACTTTCATCCTGTTTTTCGTCTTAGTTTCCCTTTCTACTGATAACATAAACTAAGTAAAGCTAACTATTTATGGCCAAGCTAAATTGATAAGTTAAATTAATCCTTTCAATGCCTATTATGCTGAGTTTGAGTTATTGTTTCTGTCTTCAAACAGGCCATTTTCATGTGTATATAATATTGAGAGCCTCAAATAAATGGCAATTTTGCTATCTTTAACGTTTTAAACTTCAAAATTACTGTTTGGTCATCTCTATTATATTTAATATATAATTTAAAACACAGGTTTTGTCGGAATCTGTTACAAAGTTTGTTTTATTTGTTATTAAGTTTGTAGTTACTAATATAATTGCCCAGATCTCTTGGTAATGCTCTGAAGTCACCAACAATAAAACTCGCGCCGTAGCACTGCGAGACGTTAAACAGCATTATTTCATTGTTAGAGAACCTAAATTTCAGTAATTTTAAATTTAAAAGAGTAATTGCTGTTCTAATTTCAAACTTAATAGCTCTAAAGTAGTGAAATAAAATTTGCTATCCATTGATATAAAATTTATCTCGCTATGATCAATAGTTCCTGAGGAATTTAAAAGTATATTAATCATATATTTCAAATTAATTTCCGTTTTTTAATAGAAAGTAGTAAATTATGTCAGTGGTATATCATGTGCGTGATATTTGGACGACATGATGCATCTCATTATTTATTGCAATCGTGATTATATAATTTGATAATATTTTTTTGGCAACATTAAAATTTACACAAAGATATCTGAAGTACAAGGAAAATTGTTAAACAACGAAAAATACTTCACACGGAATGTTGTTTACCAAGAGGTTTTTTGAATAAAGAAATATGTAAATAATATGAAAATTTTTCCTGCCATAATACATTTGTTTATTTTATTTGTTTTCAATCAATGTTAAATGTTTCTCTCGCATATATATTTATTTAAACACGTCACATTTGATGGGAAATCTCTCAAGTGAAGAGGCAATTTGCACCCGTCATGGTATGACGGGTGATTTTCTAGTTTGATAATAATGATAGGGGAAAAAGTCAGTATTTTTGTCGGATCTTTATTATATTTGTATTTTTATCTGGTGTAATAGTTCAAAATTTTCTGTATCCGTATTATACTTTTTCCAAGTAAATTTTGTAGGAAGATTCTATTTTTGATATTCAAGTAAAAGTACAATTTAGAGATGTGACGAATATTCGGCAACTTTTCGGTATTCGGCCTTTTTGTTGAATACTAAGCAGATATTTGGCTGAATATATTTAGGACAATAATTTTTTTTAAATGTGCTTTTAAATACACATTTAAAAAAGACTATTGCAGAATTACATTTCAGTACATTTATTATCAAAAGATCTTCTAACATTTACCCAATTTTAAGTTGTATAGTACATAATTGTATTTAATAAAGTTTTACATAATTTATCATAGCAAAGCCTGAAATTATGACGCAAGAACAATAATTTTTCAGAGGAAGTCTGTTGCTTTTTGTTTCATACACATATAATACCAAATAGGGATATAATGAATATTCGGTATTAGGCCCTTCTGCCGAATATTGGGTCTGGTCAAATGTTAAACAGATATTTGCCAGAATGAATTGTTTTTAAAAAGTGTTGTTTTAAATATATTTAATAAAGAAATATTGCAGAATTACATTCCATTACATCTATTAAAATAAAAAATCTAACATTTATGCAATTTTAAGTTGCTTAGTACTTAAGTGTATTTAATAATATTGCATATCATTTATAGAAGTCTGTTCCTTATGTTTATATTTATATATTACCTGCTTCAGGAAATATATAATGCTTGCAGGTACTGGAAGATATTTAATGCTAAATTTGCAAACCTTGGAAATTTTTCCAAACTATTAAGTGGACACTCCATCCTACCTATTAGAGGTGTTTTTTTTAAAATCAAAATAGGAATTTACTTCTAGTAATTTTAATTTGCCGTTCAATTTTCTTCATTGTTTGTCATCATGTTCTACAATGATGACTCTTTTATTTGTTTGAAGCATTCCCAAAATTAAGAGGGTTTCTTATTATTGGAATTATGGTATTTTAAAATATTTCAAATATGCATAAAAGTATAAACGTTTTTTAAACATACAAATAATAAAAACTCGGTTTTGTTTAATCTTAAATTTTTTCATTGAAATTTGAAAAATATTTCACTTAGAATCAAAAGTGAAATGTTTTTTTTTCTTTTAATTTTTGGTATTCGGCCATGAATATTCTGTATTCGACTTGTAATTTGGCCGAATATTTGGTTATTCGGCCAAATCGCTATTCGTCACATCCCTAGTACAATTGTAATTCACTTTTTGTTGGAAGAATTTCTTTTTTTATTTCCATGTCCTGTGTTGTCAATTATTCCTAATCTATAAATTTTGAAATAATATGCAGATAATTGAAATAAGAAAAAGAATGTAACAAAATGCGAGTGATTAATTTTTGTTGATTTTCTTTTGCCACTTGAAACAAAAAAAATTATCACTGAATTTAATTCAATGACTTTTTTGTCCCTTAATTTGTAAGTTAAGGCTGACTCTAGTTTAACAGTATTAAACAAATATATAGGTTAAATTATTTCTCTAAAGTAGGTGTAGAATCTTCAATTTTATGTCCGTGTTTGCATGCTTGCATTACTTTTTTAAAGATAAAATTGATTGGCATGAGTTTAAATACCTTCTCATCAAAGCGATTCTGAAATCAGTATTTTCTAATCTCAAAGCAGATCCACCAGTCATTCTTAATTTTCAAGTCATTACTAACACTTAATGTCAAATACTTCAGTATACGTGGTAAATTTATTTTTGATTTCTTCAGTTTATTCCTGTTTTTATTATTTAAATAGTTTTTAGTTGCATTACTTTTTTAAAATGTTACATACATTTGTTGTACTTTGTTGTTGGTTGTTCTTTCAAAAACTGTTTTATTTAATGTGCTAAATAAATTATTTTAAGTATTGTCAGAATAATAAATTAAATGTTAGAATTTATCTCTGAAAATGTGAAATTATTACCTAACATTTATTTAATCTGAAACTAAAAAATCCCTGTTTATATTTAAAACTATATTTTAGTTCCCCATGAATGAATGCAAAGTTCCTTTCATTGCAAAATTAATATATACCGGGATGAGATTCTTTCGCTTTTTTGTTATTTTGGAGAAATTCCGTTTTTAATCCCAAAATTCCGATTTTTTTTTTTTTTTTTTTGGTCCCCCCCCCCCCTCCCTGCAAAAATTTGCTTTTTCTTTCGAAAATTCCGCTTTTACACAAAGAAAAGAAACCTTCCTATCTTCCGTTTTTGAAAGAAAATTCTGGGAAAATATGTTCAACAGTGCAGCTTAACTCCACCGGCTAGAAACTAGCCGATTCATCTTCTACTGACAAATCAACATTATATCTGCAAGCTCTACAAGGATGAACATTCCAACATTCAGTGCCATTCAAAGTATTAAGTACCACTTTTTTGCAGAAAACAAAACCTCTGGCATATTTTGCAAAAAAAAAAAAAAAATTTTTTTTTTTTGCATGAACATGTTGAAAAAAAATTAGTTAAAAACTTAAGGTCATCTTGTAGGGCGTACCAAGATGAAGAAATAAAAAAAAGGAACAAAAACAAATAAATAAACTACATAAATAAAAGAAAAACTCCTATCAAAAGAGGCAGCTAAAAAGCTGTGTGCAAATGCAGCTAAAAAGCAGAGAATAAGACATAAAAAAAAATCTTCTCAAAATAAAAAATAAAACAGATGATTTACCTAGGCATTCTAGAGATACTAATCAAGACTGTGCAAAAACTTTAGCCTTTATTGAAAATAAACTTACAGAGGATGCAAACACATCCTTTATTGAAGAAAAATCTGTCAAAGGTAGGAGGCCTCCAAAACAAGGGGTGAAGCGTGTTATTAGAGATCTGTTACCAACAAAAGCCACACAAATAAAAAAACGAAAAAACCTCACTTCTTTAACAATTAAGGAAATGTTTCAAATAACAATAATGCTAAATGAATCTGCCATTGTAATTGTACAATTTTTCAACCCCTCTCACTTTATAAGGTACAAAATCATTGTGCTGTTACTTTTGCAAAAATGTATAAAAATAAAAGAAATAAAACAGAATTCAATATATGATACATTATTATAATTTATGATGAGCTAATACACTTTACACAATTGCATGAAGCAAAAGAAATTATTTGTCCTTATTTTTATTTATTTTTTGAGCTAACTTTTATCAAAAGGCTTTTAAATATAATTCTTCTCAAACTTCTGTTGGGTGAATGTTGCATCTCAGTGATGTACAGGTGGTAAATGTTTTAATGTCTAATTTTATATTTTCTGATGTCCCTGATGATGTGTTAAATTTGTTTGTTAACTTTTAATATGAATGATTTAATATTCTTTTTCTTATTTATATGTACTGAATTATAAATAATTAAATTATTAATTATTATAGTGTAATATTTTCATGTTGCATGTTCTGATGTTTTACTTCTTTTGTGTATAAATTATGGTACAGATTTTTTGCTCGCGTATGATTTCAGTCTTTTTGCTTTTTTGCCAATCTCATCCCTGTATATATATAATATATATGTTACTGTGAAAGACCGATATCTGGCAAATGTCGATATTCTCCGGTGAATGTTGATAATCTCCTTCCATTATTTTAACTCTAGCTTGAAATCTAATTTATGAATTCATTTAATAGGCAATACAATTTAAGAAATCATTGCAATTATTTTTAATTAAATTGTTGAGATTGTCTTATGTTACTAATTTGGTTCTTTGTTTTTCAGGGTAAAATTGTGGAGTGTGTTCACTGTGGGTGCAGAGGCTGCTCAGGTTAAAGACAGAGTTTTAGTTGGATGGTGGACATTTATTTACTCAATTTTTTACCTGTGAAAATAATCCTCTTTTTATTTGGAATTGTGTAAATATTTCTGAATTAAATGTGCTAACAATGAACTAGCTTTGATTGTTCTTCTTTTCTTTCAAAACTTAAGAATTCAGTAATGAAATGTTTTCTACAGTATCAAATACAAAAATTAAGTAGTTCATGTGTTTTTGAAAAATCCTTTTTGTTCAAATGTTCTGGAGATATTTCACCATTTTATGAAATGTTGCATGTAATAATTACACATCTATTCAATGGATTTTATTATAGACTGAGGGTTCTTAAACATATTACAATGCTACAGATAGGGTCCTTCATTCATGGGGCTCATTTTTTGCTTGAAATGACTTCTATATCTCTAAATGCACATTCATAGGAGTAAATGAATCAGAAGCTCGTGATAAAAATGAATTAATATCGTATGCTGTTATTTTGATATTCACAGATATTTGTTAATTCAAAGGAAATTTGCATGATGGAGATATATGTCTGTCTTGGCTCTAATAGTTAAAATATTTGCAAATTTAACTCTCTGTGGTGCTTTGTATTTCTACCATGTTGTTAACTACTACTCTCTTCTCTAAAGCAAACACATAAATTGCTTGTCAGTTATTCTGTACATTATGTTGGGATATGCTATTATAGAATGATGTAAATTAATTATACTGTTATTGTATTAAATTAGAACAAATTCTACCTTTCTGGAATATTGTTTTTTTTTTTATTCAAAGGACTTTTCTTTGACTTAAATGATGGAAATTAAATAATTTTATTTTCACTTTTGTTGGTAAAATTTGAAAATTCTGAGAGAAACACACAATGGCAAAATTTCTGTGACTCATTCAGCATTACAAATATTAATTTTAAGATAAGATTTCAGGTAAGACATTTTCAACTGATTTTCTAACACAAATTAAGGTGTTTTTATTAAGTCTAAGGTAAAACCAAGCACTTTTTCTATCTCTTCACTTGAAATTTGGACATATTTCATTAATTTTTATGAATGTAAAATTTTTATATTTTAAAGTTGGACAGTTAATTATCCCCTGTATTGAAGTTTTTGTATTTGGTTCCCTGTACTGAAAATAAGATTTGCTGCAGCATTAAAAAAATGAACTCAAAAACCCAGATGACACATAATGAGACTAGACTTTTTTAACGTATAATAATCAAATTAATTTTGAATCAAAAGATAATGATCAAATTAGATTTGAATCCCATTTCAAACTGCATTGTGACAACTGGGAATGTTATGCTTTTTTTAATGTCAAATTGGGATGGTATTTTTTTATAAAATTGCAACTTTGCATTTACTTATAAACATGAAATCACCCATAGTTCATTACATAAGTAGATATTTGCTAATCAGGGAATAAGAAACATCACTGTATGAGATAAATATTAATCTATCAATTGAGGAGTGAATCTGGTGTTCAAAATTGAGAGATTTGCATATTTTGTCCAATTTATTGAAAGCTATGGAACAAAAGAGAAAAATTTAATGCTTTTCTGATAAAGATGCAAGTTTTTAGGGTCAAATTACATGATATTATACATGTGTTTGCATTGTGTGTTTAGAGAAATCAACTTTTATAAGTACAATATTATTGCTATTTCTATGTTTCATTCACTGGCACACCTAGACAAATTCTGTGTGTGTGTGTGGGGGGGGGGTCTTTCATTTGGTAAAATTCATAAGGAAATAATTAAAATGAGTTATCACCAACGTTTGGATGATGGAATGAGGTCGTAAATCATCAAGAGACTGGAAGCATAGACTCAAGTGGAGATTGCTAGAGACTTGAATGTAATGTCCAGTGTAGTGTTCAACTTATGGAAACAGTTTAACCCTTTGCGGTGCAGTGTGCCAGCTGACGGCACACCTAATTTCACTCACTTCTCAACCGTTAAATCCGACTATAAATGTGAAATAATAGGTTTAGGATAGGGCTAATAGTACTTCTTTTAGAATGTGTATAGCAGCCTTATGAAATTTCGTTTCAGAATAGGAATTATTAGAGATAAAGTTTGGGAAATTTCCTTTACTCAGAGATAAGAATTTTCTTCAGTTCTGGACATTTACAATTTTAGCAAATTAACTCGAAAATTTTCCTCCAATATTCTGGAAGTTTTAATTTGTGATTTTCTGTAAGATTCAACAATATTTTTTGAGTGTATCAAGGTGATTGTATCTAAGGGGGTGCTCGCAAAGGGGGACGACCCCCCTCAGAATGAAGTAAAGTAAGTTTTTAAAAAATTTTTGTAGATTCTATGTCTAGACAATAAACTAAACCCATTCATGATGTTTTTCATCATATTTCAAAAAATTTAATGCCTTGCACTACAAAGGGTTAAGGACATCGGATTCATAGAGAAAAAGCCTGCTCAGGGTTATCCAGAACCACGATAGCCAATAAATATCGATATTTCTCCATAACAGTTGTGCAACAGTATATTTCTATTGTGGCTACAAGAAACTGAGTTTTAAGGATTATTTCTCATAGAAGTCTATAAAAAGACTTGTGCTGTTTACATTCTGCATGCAAGATAAACCATTTAACATAATGCAGAGAACATCAATTTTGTACCAGAGGTCAATGGGTGATCATTCTAATCACTGACGAGTCCTGGTTCAACTTGACTACTACCCATGATATCTCATCTGAACAGAACCAGGAACCTGCCCTCCAACATCAGAGAGAGGGAGAGACGACTGTGGCATCGAATGTTTGATGGTCGAACAAGCATCATATTAGACGGATCCATTCTCTGCCAGAGCTCTGTGACTGCTGTGAGATATAGGGAGGATATCTTGCAGCCCTGTATTTGACTTTTCAGGTGTGCAGTTGCCCCTGATTTCATTTCTATGAGTGACAGTACTCATCCTCATAGGGTTCATCTGGTTGGTGAATTTCTAGAAAGTCAGGATATTCACTGGCTGAATTGACCAGACCATCTTCCAGAACCTGAAAATAGCCGTACTCTAAGATTGGGACTGACTGCCACAGGGACTTAAACCTCCTAATTTCCAGTGTAAATTCATGTTGCGAGAACTAAGGGAACAGGCCCGGTTCTACAGGCGAAGCCGTTATCATGCCATTTAATTTCCGCTGCCCCATCTCCCTATAATATTTTCACTTCTTTTTTTGAACAGGGAATTTAAAATTAAAAAATTTCGAAAATTCCTCAATGTTAACAACAAAAATAAGTTCTTCATCGGTAGAAGAAAACTTGACTTGTGCATTGAACGAATTCTGTATCTAAAGCGAATTTCTATTATAGACTTAATTTTCTCAAAAAAGACATCCCCTCATATTCTCGTAAATAAAAAATTAAGCATAAGTCTATATCTTCACATCACAAATATGAAAGATATTTATAAGAAAACAAAATATGAAGATTCATATACAGCAAAATAATTTGAAAAGCAACTGTTTATTATTAAACTAGCCGCCTTCGGCGACCAGCTGGTTCACCCGCTTAAATTAGTTTTTGTTTTTGTATTTTACATTAATTATAGCATTCCCCGTCGCAGTTTCACCCACTATAACTCAGAAAAGATGAACAAAAAAGTGAGTATTTTATTGTATTTGGCAGATAGTAAAATATATAAAGACATAAATTTTTAAATGCAAGCAATACAGTTCTGTATGATGCATCACAGTTAACGAAACTGAAGAACTGCATTTCAAATAACTCTCACTTAATTCATCTATCACTCATAAGTAGAATGATTAACCCTGAATATGGTCGCGAAAGCTGAACATGCTGCACGCCCCGTGTGAACCAGAGGGTGCCAAATTGGGTGGAAAAAGTGAGGCGGCCAAAAATTTATAGACATTTAAATGACCCGGGAGTATAGGGCGTAGAAAATAAAATTTAAAAAATTAGTTTCCCGAACACTATTGCTTTTTTGTAATTCCTAGTTTCAGGCAGCTAAAATGAAATAAAAATTTAATCTTTCCCTGAAAAAGTAAGGTGCGAGTGACCCTCCTCGCCCTGACTCTACATATGTCTTGGTAAAGCTGGGAAAAAAATCTACATCATTATGATTTCCGTCACGCAAGGCCAAATGAAGGTCTTTGCACATGTTTAAGATTTCATCCTGTTTCACTTTCTTGATGTTTGATAAAAATCCAAATTTTTCATTTACAGCATTTAATTGTTCGAACCGTTCCTGCAAAGAGCTGATTGTGACATCTAGGATATAAAAATAGAAGCTTTGTTTGTGAATCTTCTTTTTGGACGTGGAGGAGCTTGGTCTTGAAATTCATAATCAAATTACTTCTTTTTTTTCCGTGGTCGAATTTCTGGTTCTTGAGAGAATTTTGCTTCAATCTCAAGACTGTTACATGCATCAACAAGAGCCTGTTGAAATCCCTTTTCAGACCTCATTTCTATCATACCTTGCCTCGTTTTGCCAATCATTTCTACTGCACTTGACACATCTATAGTTTCACTTTGTACTTACTGATGATATTGACCCTGAAGAGAATGCCAAATAACAACGCTAGCAACAAACTTTTTACTTTCTTCGCCAAACTCGAGGCAAGGTTTTTGCTTAATGTATCAGTTCTTTCGTCTATCGATAACTCCAGCAGAGCGTCTTATATTCCCCCAATTTAATATCTGAATGGAATGACTGCATTAATACGGCTTTCCCATCGCGTTTGACTTAAGAACTTCACCGCTAGGCTGGGCGCATGCCTCTTTCATGACTGGCCAACGATGAGTAGAGGATGCAAAGAAATTGTATGTTCGTTGTAAAATACCGAAGAGTTCCACAGCTTCCAAACAGAATTGTGCAGCATCACTAAGAACCAAGTTTAGGGAGTGGGTAGTACATTTAACATAAAATGACCGTGGGTTTATGTTCAAAATTCTACTTTAAACACCTGAATTTTTTCCCTTCATATTGGTCCCGTTATTATAGCTTTGGCCACGCATATTTTTCAGTGGAATTTTCATCTTTCCCAGCTGTTCGAAAAGTGTTTGTTAAAGCACCACCGGCCGAATGCTCAACTGGAATGAATCCCAAGAAGTGTTCCTTTATGCGCGGTTCTTCACCTGTAATGCACTGTACAAATCTTATAATAAATGTCATCTGTTTAACGTGGCTTAAGTCCGGTGTGCAATCTAAAATTATAGAGTAATATGTCTAGTTGGAAACTTCCTTCCAAAACAAATGGTTATTTTTATTTGAAACAAAAACCAGTTTCACACCATATACAGGGCCGAATTTACCCCTGTAGGGGTCTATACTGCAGTCTTAAGCCTAAAAGGCGTATCTCAAGAAACTATATCTTCTGGCTATGAACATTTTAATAAATGTACATTGCGTTAGTTTTAAAATCTTTAGTGGTTTTCTACTATTTTTTTTAACTAGGATACGGCCATTTTGCTTAGGAAAAACGTCGAGCAGCTCACAAACATTACTAAGTAGGAAAAATCTGAAAATTAAAAAAAAAAAAAAAATTGAGGTATGCCTTTTACGCTTAGGCGGGCAGTATAGGCAATGTAAATATTGGGGGCCCCTACTCCAACTTCCCATACCAGATAAATTTATTGATTAAAATTTAATATCTAAATGAGCAATTTTTGAGCAACAAACAATATGATAAACTGAAATAACAAAACATTTCTTTGGGGGTACTCTTCAAATGAAATTTAAATCTCGAGTATAAAAAATTGATATTTAAAAGTATTTTAAATAAAGTAGTTAAAAAATTACAAAACTTTTTAACTCAATTTAAATATTCTAATACAAATTATTCCTGGACCGTTGGCATGGGACTCATTGATCTGCTAATAAATTCGAAAACATTAAATATATTCCAAGAATAATGTTCTGAATTTAAATGATAATGGATTTTAAGTTAGGTAAGTTCTCGAACACACTTCGTTTAAATCAAATGGAAGCCATGAAAATAATAATAATAACGAGGTCCTCCCCAAAGTTGCAGGGCCCATAGGAAGTTACTAACATTGCCTATTTGGTAATCCAGCTCTGATTATATACCTTGCTTATCGATGTGAAATCTTGAATTATTATTTTCCTTTTGAGCCGTATTACAATTTTTAAAAAAGCACGATCTTATCAAGAAACAAAAAATTAAAATTTCTGTAAAAATAATTTGTAATTTTACAAGTTTTCTTCTAATGTTTGGCACTTTCTGATGATTGGGAAAAAAATTAATGGAAACTTTATACAAACAAATTTTATTTTTCAAAAAAAAAAACGTTTGAATATTATTATTTCAAGAGTAATGCTTATGTTAAAATCCAACAAACCTTATCAACCTCAGTACTGTTGTCTATATTTTCGGTTTGCAAACTAGTTTTGTCGTCTTCTTTATTGCTAGATTCTTAATAGTCTCTTAAGACGCTCAAATATTCTACTGCTTTTGGTTCAAGTAATTATAACTTTGCATGTTCTCCCACTTGGTCCTGGTAAATGAGTTAACTTGTTAAATAGTGCTTATCTAACTTACCAAAATCATACGAGTTAAGTTCTTTTGAATAATCATACAGAAGGTGCACAAAAATTTTCCAACGAAACCAACACAACTTTATATAACTTAATCCATTGCGCGCTTTTAAGCTTTTTGCTCAATAATTTATAAATATAATTTTTAAAAAAATAACTAAAATTTTATATATGGGATTTTAAATATGTATAATTTTTGTACAACTGCAATGTCAGTATTGTCAATATCGAAAATTTATATTTTTCAAACAGATATTTAATTCTGAAAATTTTAAAATCTTAAATAACATATTAGAATGATAATTACAAAATTACCTGTGGTGTTGAATTCACAGGAACTTCCTGTTCTTGGTTCGAACAATAAGTTATATTGTCGCTCTCAAACTTTTCTGAAGTTAAAGATCTGCCTTCAACTGTTTTTGACAGACCTTCTCTGGATTCACTATTTTGTGTTATGATGAATTTTTTTCAAAATAGACGCCTGCTTTTCGTTTTCTGCTGCTACCCGTGCCTTTCTTTTCCTATAAAACGTACCTGAATGTTTCTTTTTTTTTCAGACATATTAGCGAAATACACAACACGTATAGGTATAACGTTATCACAATTTAAATTTGCTGTTCAGAATAAAAATATAGGGACATTCACTAGATTTTCTTCGAACACAGTGTACCAAAACGTTTCGTCAAAGTAAGAATTTGATGAGAAATGGTATAGACCAGGGAAAAGGTTGCATTTTCAACCGGTTTAATAATTTTTCGGCCCATTAAGCCATAAAACTGTAATACTATAGTAGGTTAGGGGGGAATGAGCCTCTTGGACCAAAGGAAAAACCACGAAATGGCGGAGAGGAAGTGTGGGTATATATGTGGTGATATGACTAGGGATTACAACTAGACAGTAGGGTGGGTCCAAAAACGATTTTTCGAGTATCGAACTCTAATAGGGCTCAAAAGTTGTGTATTACCATACTAATCAACGGGAAAATATGGAAAAAAGTTTAAGTAAGTTTGGAAGAAATGACAAAACCAACGATATTTAACTCTATGCTAATATTTAACAGGCTGCGGATTTTACTTTCTAATAGCGTCTAAGTACTTGATTTTAGCTGCCTGATGACAGAAAAAATATATTTAAAAACCATGTACTACATTTTGAGTTCGCGCAAAAGGCCCAAAGTTTTAGAATTTAGGTGGGAAATGGAGGGTTTTTTTTACAGTTTAACAAATAAGTTCAATGTGGTATTTTAAATTATAAAATACAATCTTTCTCAATACTTCGTAAATGTAAGTGATTTTATACATTCTATATTGATAAGAGTACAGCGTTTTGCATCTCTTCGCCCATTCCAAAATTTTATTTCCTGAATCGTCCCAGAACTCACCACAAAGTTGCTCTATTGTAGCAGTCTCTGATCCCATGTCCTCCCACTTTTTCTGAAGACTCCGTGACTAACATCATCCGTGACATCTTTCGACAGTTTGAGTATGACATGGGAAATTTAAAAAATCAAACTCAGACAGAGATTTATTTTTAACCACTGACAAAATAGACATTGTTGTTAAGCCGTCTATCATTGGA
This sequence comes from Araneus ventricosus, assembly GCA_013235015.1. Lineage (NCBI taxonomy): Eukaryota > Metazoa > Arthropoda > Arachnida > Araneae > Araneidae > Araneus > Araneus ventricosus. The sequence goes on from BGPR01006461.1 coordinate 73,715, forward strand.
GGGGACGACAAACTACATTTTGTTCAATCTATCAGTTCACTGCAGTCTGTAGCATCAAAATTTATTGATGGATGGAGTCTTAAAAGTTCT
>BGPR01006462.1:0-25352 GCA_013235015.1 Araneus ventricosus
CTTATGCTTCGTTCAGTTACGATTGCTAATTAGAAACAGAAACGAAAATGCGATTAAAGGTAAAACCATAGAAAAGATACTTGTCTGTTATTGAAAGAAATATTTAGTAGACCTTCAGCAGAAACATCGTAAGTTCACTTTCCTATATCAGTTTTGAATTCATATCTAGATTTTCCAGTCAAATTAGCTCAAGGAATACATATAGCATTTTATAATTTTGAGCAAAAAGGTTGAGGACTATATGAACAATTGAAACTCCTGATGTTAAATTACCTTTGCCGTTTTCAATACGTTTTCAAGATATAATGAAACAAAAATAATTCTTTCATATTAAAATAGTTAATAAACATGACAAAAAGTTGATTTTTTTAAAAAATGGAAGTAAATTCATAATTTTTGAATTTATAAGACTTAATTTTTTTTTAAAGAGAAACATAAAATAAATTTTGGTGCCTATTGAAGCAGCATCACCTAATATCACGTTCCAAATTTTACCATTTCTGTCCAGTAGTTTTAAGATATGCAGCAATAACCAAAAGGAGTGGCGTTAGAGTTCGCCCAGACAGAGAAAAATCTCTGAAATAGAGCAGAAAAAAGCATGTCTCCCAATGTTGACTTAGATTAAACAAACAAATCTTTTCTTTTCCTAGGAAAATAATCATCCACAAGGTCGTACCTCCTCCTTTTTGCGGACATATTTAGGGAACACCTGGAAAAGGAATCTTAAACAGAAGAAAAGAAAAGGCGCAAGCATCCTTCCAAACTTTTCCCGCCACTAAAGCGTGACTTTATACGTATGCAAGACAGTCGACTAACAAACAGGTAAATATATTCTCTGTTACTACCAAAATGCAGTGACCTCTCACTTATACGCGCTCTCTTTTATGCGCGTTTTCATTTCTCGTTTTTTCGTCATGTCGCGCCGGGATAGGAAACTAATAACTCTTATTCTTTTATGCGCCGCACTAAAAAGCACCTTTCACTATGCGCGTCATAAAACTTTTGGTCAAAAAGTTTGTGTTCTCTTCAGGAATGCATTCCTCGCCCTTACCCTATTGTTCCGAAATTCCAGGGACACATTCCTCTAACTTATACAAGGGACGAAAGTGGGGGTTCTTGTGATGACGATCAGTAAAGTCGCATTATACAGCAAAATTAGAGTAATACGGTACTAGAGATGACATTACTCTCATCTTTGCAGTTTAGTTAGATGGATTGCAGCTTAAAATGGCGAAAAGAGTAGAAATTTTTGCAATCTTTAAAATGGATTCATTAAAAAATTCAAAGAAATGTTGCGCCTCGAAAAAAAGCTATAGCGGAACATTTTAATGTCCCAGAATCGACTACTAGAGAGATTTTAAAAATCTGGATCATTCCATTTTCTCTGTGTTCTTAAAATAATTAGCGGAGCATACGCCATTTGCATTTTAAATAACTAATCTTATTTACATTTTTCAGTAGTATATACATATTATTAATTAACAATATACTTTCCTGTATTGATGCTTCGCACTTACTAACATTCCTTTTGTGTTTTTCAGCTAGCGCGTTTTTTCCCGGTCGCGCTGTGAAAGATTACTGTATTTTTCTTTTCCATATGGTATGAAGTTAGATAGAGACACGGCAAAGGGAGAGATAACGAGTGCAGTAATCGATGATTATATAATTTCACTAACTAATGACTCTTCTATTTAAGTCTCATGGCAAAGGCTACATACAAATTCCGCTTGGAGAATCCTCCCACACGATGATTGGTATGCAGGGAACCGTCCTGGTCTGTCTCTACAGTCCGTAGGCACAAGATCCGCTCAGACTGCATTGGCCAGGTTGCGTAGTGGACACATTAAAGCTTAAATTCATCGATAAGAGCTTTTCTTCTTGCCCTTGTTCCTGTCCTGCTTCTCTGCCCATATCATTGACTGTATTGGTGCCCAAATATGTACCAAATATAGGAAATGTAATTTATATAAGTTGATTAGTTTTTTGCAATAATAGATATAAAATTTATTTTTTGAAAAACATGATGCCTTCTTCGGTGCGAAATTTTTGTTATTAAATCTGGAGACTCGATTGTTTGAGGTTAAAAAAGAGAGGCGATATTTATGCAGTAAATCTTGAACAAGGCTATTGTCTTAGTTTGCATTGCTTGCAAATTAGCTTAGACACTCGTCACGAGTACTTTAAATTAGACAGTTCAATTATTACAGCGTGCAATGTAGTTTTAATAAGACACAAGAAAAAATTATTTTATATAGCTGAAGAATTCCCCAATTTAAATTTTGCCCTACATTTTGAAAATAGCGACATTTTTGACCCGGACAGCAAGAGTTCAATTCAATGCTAAAATCGCCGGAGAATTCGAAAAAAAAACCGGTCAAGAGGTTATTTCAAAGTGCTACACTTTTCGCAGAAAGTGGTTGCTTCAAATGGATTACATCCCATGTTGGAGTATTTGGCAATGAGAGGCAGACGTTAGCTTGCGAAAGAGGGAAGTGCTCTTCCTTCTGCAAGCCTCTAGTGAACCTCTTCACGTCGAAATATCTTCTATTCACAAGGATAAAGCAAATTCCCTTGGAAAATCTTCCACAGATGATTGGTATGCACGGGAACCGTCCTGGTCTGCCTCTACAGTCCGTAGGCACAAGATCCGCTCAGACTGCATTGGCCAGGTTGCATAGTGGACACATTAAAAAAGCTTAAATTCATCGATAAGGAAAAGACTTTTCTTCTTGCCTTTGTTCCTGTCCTGCTTCTCTGCCCTATCGTGGCTGTTGGCGCCTCAGCATGGCTGTGGAGTGAGGAGGGCAAGGACTTGTGGAGTTGTAGAGCGGCATGGTGTCATGGACCTGTCTGATCTTGGGCCAGGGGACATGCAACAACAACAACAACAGTGTATGTGTGCGATGATTATATAATTTCACTTAACTATTGATACTTCTATTTCAGTCTCGCGCAGTAACACTAGTTTCATCATATATGGTAAAGCACATTGTTAGGTGATTATTAAGCCCTAAATTTTACGTTCGAAGATGTGGCCCATCGCGACCGTGCGCTTCGATTGCACACACTAATCACTGGCTGCTCTTTTTCTTACCCTCCGCTAACATATTAAACGAAGTTACGTTTGGACAAATGAAATGAAAAATGTAAGTTACAGTTGTAAAATGTTTTGTCTCACAGACATGACACAGGCTTGGAATAAAAAAAAGCTGAACTTCACAAATGCAGGATTAGTTCAAACGCAAACATCTAGAAGTAAAATAGTATTAATTGAGACAATAAATGAATAAATTTAAACAAAAGAGGCGAGATTTAAAATATTGTAGAATTATTATTTAAAATTAAATTAATGGATGAAAATGAATTCAGAAAGTTTTGTTAAATAAAAACTAAAGTAAAATTATCTCACTGAAAAAATTAGCGTATAAAACTTTTTGGATTATCACATAATTATTAAGACTTTTGTTTCTCATTTTTTGAGCTAACAGTTCAAATTTCTTTTTAATAGTTCAGTCTGTATTTTCTCCATTTCCAATTTTGCTCTCTCTTTGATTAGGGGGGGTTCTTTCTTTTCTTTTTTTTTCCTCATTGCTATTTTCTTACTATCAAGTTCCTCTTAGTACCATTTGCCTGATAACTAAATTTTTTGCACATGTTACTATCAATACACCAAAAAAAATCTTTTTTTCTAAAATATTCAACAACAGACTGCTCTTTGCTCATCATTTTGTATTTAACATTAAATGAAGAATATTTCAATCATACATTCTTCCTGATCTATCAAATCTGACATTATTTTGAATGTGCACAAGGTTCGCAGTTTTGTTTAAATGCTATTCAAGACTTTTGTGCGAGGAACTCCCCCCCCAAAGCATTACCAAAATTTTAACGCAGATTTACATCGATCCAAGACCATAAAATTTGATGCAAAAAACCAAATTCGCTTTTCCGCACTAATGTGTTATGTCTGTGTTGATGAACAAACGTTAGAGGGAACGAAAACTAGCAAAATGGATTGAAATAACTAACAAAAACGAAGAAAAAGAATGTTAAAAGAACGAAAATAAAATGGCTTCCTTCACGGAGACTAGCTATCTTTTTTTTTTTTCCGCTACGAAATTCGGATCGGAAGAAATTCTGGATGATTTTCTTTCACTATCAAAATTTGGAATGAATTCTAGTTGGATGAAATGAAAGACGATTGGACGAAACGAGAAGAAAAGAATGGAAACTTTTCAGGCATTCCTCCCAATGTAAACTTTGACCCCAAGGCGCGGCAAAACGATACATAACTTTCGACAGGATTACTCAATATCGTATGAATTCGGAACTCTTTTCGCCTTAGAGCCATTCGCACAATTTTCACATCCATAGTTTTGTTTGCGTGACTCCCCTCCCCAACATATATTAACAAAATTTTTAATGAAGATTTGCATCGATCCAAGAATGAGTTAAATTCGATGCCGAAAAAGCGGAAATGTGTCATGTCTGTTTGTGAGATCTTTTATTGATAAAATTGCAAAGAAGCAAAATTTTGAAGAACGTATGAGTTTTTATAATATTAAATTGAATGAATGAATAAAACATTATTCAATGAAATAAAATGGCAGTTCCTTGTCTGTTGATAAAATATCTTTTTAAAAATGAAGCAAAACCTCAAAAATATTTCAATAAAATAATTATTTTAATATCAGACTCTTTCTGGTAAAAAGTGATAACATATAAAATAAAAACTTCTTACAAACGATTTTAAATATCGCTTGATGGAAACTTTTTTGGTGGCAAATCTTTTGATATCGTATTTTTACAGCATCACGCTGGAGGAGGAGTGGCGTTAGAGTCCGTCTCACGGGGGAGGCACAGTCTGCCGGATGGAGAGGTCTTCCTAACTAATATCTTCAGATAGGAAATTTGCTTGGCTACAATCCATATATGTAAAACGCTAAGGCGGAAAAGGACGTGGCGGAAAAAGGAGTCCATTTCTCTTTTGTCGATGGCAACGTCTGTTACCAAACAAAACCGGAAGCCTACGCCATGTTAGGCATATCTTCATAGGAATAGCCTGTTACTACATTCGGAAACAAAAAACTTGCAAATAAATTTTATCAAACCTTCCTCTCAATCTAAAATTCAGTCATCTTTAAAATTATGTTCTACATTTTAGTATTTAATTTAGAATTCATTATTATAAATTTTTTAACAATTTCTTCTTAAATTCATAAGCAGATGGCGCCACTGACTTAACGGAATGATCTGTAAATATAACATTTTATCGTTACTACACACAGTGCCTACAAATAATGTTTCATTCGAACGCATCGTACCTGCAAATAATGTAGGCTAAAATTCAGGGCCAAAAAATTTTATTCCTTCTTGATTAAGGTAAAAGCATTAAAAGGAAATAAGTGTAAGATTTTTAATTATTAATAATATTGTCTTTTTTATGTTCATAGTGCTAAGATGTCACACCATAATCTCTTTATCAATAATATTAAATCGAATTTGTTTTTAGAATAATTATATTTGTTTTAATTTTGCAACTCTTATGTATTTGTTTATTTATGCAGTTTAATGATTTTCTTATATATATATATATAAGAAATACCACCTTCGTACATATGTGGGTCTTTATATATATATATAAAGATTTTAAAATAATTGTGCTAGGACATACAGTGTCTTCACTGTAGCGAGAGAGGATTGCAACACAATCCTCCGGGGGTTGGTGAGCTTTAGCGAGCAGGGGGCAGAGCCCCCTAGTTTACTATAATAGTTTTATAAAAATAGAGTTTAAAGATAAAGTTAAGGGTTTTTTTTGTCTAAAAGTTGCATAAATTGAGCCTCAAGCAGTTGCTGATACTGGACTGTTTAAATCAATGGGACTATTCTCTTGGATTAGAGGAATAGCCTAGAAACCAGGTGTCATCATAAACAGTTCTCATGAATTGGAAAAACGCACAAGCCAAAGAAAAAACCACACAAGAACATTAAAGACATGAATTATTGTCTCAAAGAAAAAAAAAATTAAGGCTACAAAAACTAAACAAAGGACAAACTGATACAGTGCATAAATGCCATTGTAAATGGGTTTCTATATGGTTAGGGTTGCCATAATTGCCCAGCATTCATATGGGACATTTAAGTGCTAAATAAAACACAAAAAAAAGTGGGTAGGTAATGGTTTATTTCGCATTAGGGAAAATATTCTCTGAAGATGGGACAGCAAATGTGTAGTCGCATAGCTTTATTAGACATGACTTCTGATCAATATACAGGGTTAGCCTAAATGATTCATCGGGTTTCAAAACACTGTGTATTGAGATATATATGACCTACTAAGACGGATGATATATGACACGATACATACACTCCCCAAGTTTAAAAGTGAGCCTCGTGGCTCGTTAGATGGCAGGCCTATAGCGGCACTGTACAAGATGGCGCCAATGCAGGAGAAGTTTTTTTGTGTTGGTATATGCGAAGTGCTCTTCGGTTACGAGCATTCAGCGTGCATTCCTACACAGATAAGGAAAAGGTGCACCTGGTCATTTGTAGAATGTACCAGAAACTTGGTGAGTGTATGTATCTTTTCATGTATTGCTCGTCTTTGTACGTCGTATACTTGCAAATAAACAGTCCTTTGAAACCTGATGAAACATTAGGCTAACCCTGTACTTTGTATCTGCCAAAAACTACAGCCATTCCTCTTCCATACTCAATTTCATAGTTGCTTCACAGTTTTGGTTATTATTTTCCTCCAAATAATCTTATGGAGAAAACAGGACGTATATACAGGGTGTATGGCAACTCTATACATTCTGTGCTGGTCTGAATCAAAAAAATATTTTTGCATTAAAAATTTGTGGTACAATTTAGGAAACTAGTTTCCCATAAAAAGTTAATTATATAGTTCTGAATATAAATAAACCAGGCATTTTTTTATCATCTGTTTTTCATTAAAATTACTTCCGTGCCACTACATTAAAAAACACCCAAGTGGTCCAAATTCAACCACCATCCCTTATGTTAACATGGGTATATATACCCAGGTGAAAATTGGGGCCGTTCAGCAGCAACTTCACAAAATTCCGCTTCATAAAAGCGGGCCCATCACAAAATTTCACTTCCTTAAAACGGCCCCTTCACAAAAAATCAAATTCACGTAAAATATAGAAATATGACTGCTAAAATTGAAGGTTTAACATGATAAAAAAAATTTTCACAACAATATTTTTATTTTTCACGAACATAATTTTTTTCCCCACAAAAATAATTTTTTTCACACAAATATTTTTTTCCCCGCAAAAATAGGCCCCTGAAAAAAACCTGGATCGACCCCTGGTTAATCTAAATTAATATCATTTATGTTCTGCACTAACTTCTATTGTATATTGTTTGTATGAATTTTTTTCCACCAGCTTATATGAACCTCACATCCTTTGGAGTAGCTGGAATCAGCAAGGGTTAAATAAACAAATGTGTATTATATTCTAATTTATGTGACCATCCACATATAAAATAACAACTTCATAGTAGTACTGCAGTTTATAAAGGGGGGGAAAATGCAAATGAACTTCTGTTCAAAAAATAAAAACAAATGAAAATAACTGATATGAGAAGCACTGTTTGATGCTAAAGGCACCTTGTGTGATATTCTTACTAATGAGCCTCCAAATAAGAAAATAATGCAAACATATTAGATATTTGGAATGAATCGATATAGAGGGAAAAGGAGTTTTGTAGTTTGATGACTTATTTTCATAAAACTGCCATAATTTACTAAACGGATCACAAAAATGCTGAAAGAAGCAGGTTATTTTTAAAAGAAAATGCTGAAGGTGAAGTAAAAGATAACAGGATGAATTATTATTGGAAACTGACATACTTCATGAAATTGAATCATCAGTTCCTCCTAGGAATTTGAGGCTGAAATTTCCAAACTATAGACAATAAAGTTAAAGTAATAGTTAGGTATACATAATGTGACCAAACGTCTCATTTTCAGAAACAGAGCAACCCACAATAACAATTTCAAACACGAAGTTGCCAAAAATCAAAAAATCTGACAGTAATGTCTAGTAGTCCGGAGAAAACAGAGCATGTGCTATAGGTGTCGCACACATGCAAGTTTGTCAGAAGCCTCATATCTCCCACTTAGTTCTAACTTCATTACACTGCATGAAGTGACAGAATGAAACACTGGGAATATTTAACCAAAAGTTGTTGGGTGGAACTGTTCAAACACTTCCACTCCAATAACTTAAATCATACGAACTTTCATACAATTATTGAATATATTCTATGTCTGCCCGACATTAATGCACCCGCAGAAAGGGTCTTTTTTTCTTATGAATAAGTTGTGGACAAGCTAGAAAACACAGTTGCAAGTCATAGTTTATAAAACAAAGTTAATTTCCAAAGTAAATTTTAAGAAATCCTACCAAGAATTTCATTGTTTTTTTTTATATCAACACCAAATATACTGAAGCAAAAATGTGTCCTTCAAAAAAATTCATGACCACATGAGTTATTTGTTTTCACGAGTTTATTCCTGTTCTTTTCATTAATAAATATAAAAAAAAACTGAAAAAAGTATGTGTTTTCTTGAATTCACATATTACCTAAAAGTTAAAAAATGTCCCATTTTGAGAGAAAAAAATAAATGGCCACTTTAGGTATACATAGTAGAGGAATTGCATAAAATTAAGGAACCATAACAGCAGTACTTATTGTTAAATGAAGAATGACTTTATATAACCAGACAAATATTTGCTTTTTAAAAGAAAAATAAAGAACCTTCACTTATGGTATCCACATTTGCCGTAATATTAGATATCTGTAAAGATAGTGCTTGGGTGATCTTCAGATTAAAATGCAATAAATTTACATAAAATAAAGGACAATAAAAAGCAAGAAACAAAACTGACAAATATATCAAACAACAGCAAAAAATTAGAACTAACACTAGTAACTTCCATTCCAAAAAGAGTAAACATGCCATCAACTTCTAATGGAGAAATTTCGTATCAAAGTCAGCCAATAGCCAACTAAATAAACCTGGTAAAATTGTTATATGTTACCAAATTAAGGTAAAAATCTATCAATTTTAGAACATACCTACTATATATAACTAAAATATGTATATAATATAATAGAATGGCCTTATTTCTCTTAATTAAAAAAAATGAATTTTTATAATCCATCCCTTTTTTAAATAATTTTTTCATATGATTCACCTAACAGCATTTTTTAGGGACTTAACATGTTATATAAGTGGGTTATCCTACACTTCAATGTCATTGCTATGAAAATTAATTTTATTGTCAAAAAATGAATTTTATAAATAGCTGTTTTGCTATTTCTCTTTAAATATCTCTGAAAACCTTATTTTATGACAATTTAAAGACAAATTTTTGGCACTGAACTGTCAAACTGAAATGCTATTATTGTTTGAATTGATTTATAAAGAAAAAGACTTAACATTTTTTTTTTCAAACCAGTTGTTTTATCTTTAATAATAACAAAAGAGAATGTGTGTGTATGTTGGCACTCTACAGGGCAGACCACTGGACCTAGAACTAAGAAGTCTGGCACAAACAAACTTTGGAGGGTGGGAATGTGCACCTCAAAGCCCTCTTTTTGAAATTTTAATTAAAAATTAAGCAAAATTTTAGTGTTTTTCCTTAATTTCTGAAAATATTACAGCACAAAAATCGTTTTTATGCCATCTTGAAAGTGCAAAAAATTACCTTTTCAATTATATCAATCAAGTTGCCATACGATTTTTTCTCTAATTTTAATAAATTAAATTTTTAAAAAATTTAAATTATTTTTTGGCACAATTTATAATAATAATTTTCATTGTTCCAATGCAATTCGAACTGTTTTCATTGTTTAAACAAACATTTATTTGCATGTTTCTCTATCATTGTTAAAAGCTAAGGTAATATCTTAATTGTTTAATGCTATGTTTTAATCAGCGTATTTTCATCCAGCTAACAAGCGTCTGGAAGTAAAATGTTCCATGCCATTTTAAAGTTAAAATATAATGCATATTTTGCAACAGGAATAAGAGTGAATTTGATGCTGATAATGTACAATTTGATGTTGCATGACACAGCCAGTGACTTGACTCTATTAGGGACATTCAAGTAGGCAACGAACAGAAAAGTTGCAAAGCTACTGAAAGAACATAGGTTAAATGTCTATCACAATTTGAAATTTAAAGTTGTTAAGGAAACCATGAATATCAAATTACGAATAAGAGATTCAATAGAAATTGTATTCCAGGAGAACTAGCTCGTCGGTGAAGGTGGCATTTATGAAAATAATTGGCAGTATTTACTGTGTATTTTGCATTATACAAGTATAACAATGTGCAACATTTCCAGGAATTTAAAGATAACTTAGCATTAATATATTATTATAATAAGATTATGGCAAACAATTTCAAATGATGCAAATAGTATGCAATATTTATATGCTTATATGATGCTAATAAATTCAAAAAATAAATAAATACATCAGTTTCTATTGTTTATAGATTTTCTTTTCCCTTTAATTGCATCTGAATTCACAATGAATTCTCAAAGTTGATGAAAACAACTTCATACATTTTACCTTATGAAATATTTTTAAAAATTATTCTTTTAATCTTACTCACATCCACAATTTTTACTATGAGGAGACTTGGGATGTTTGACCCATTTTTGAAAAAACTGCTTCCCATTTTCTTAAAAAACAAGATAGAAATCTAGTTTTTTCACCATTTTATAACTCATATTATGATTTATAAAATATTTAAATAACATTTTTTTATAAAGACTTTCCAAAATAGTAAAAACTGGATAAACAATCCCACTTCAGGGAGGTTTGAGCCATAACAAGGCAGATTTGACCCACTTATTAAAACCAAAATAAAACATTTAAAAATTAATAATGACATATTAACTATTCTTATTTATAACATACAATTCAGAATTATTTTATTTAAGTTCACAGCATATAAACTGCATACAGTGCAAAAAAGCACATACTAATAACTATTACTAATTAAGTAGATAGTCATTCAAAACATTATTTAAGGTCGACTTATAAACCAAAATATTTTTGTACATTTAACCTACAATTAGCAAAGGTTCTTACAAAAGAAAAACCAAAAATTTACTTTTATAAGAAAGAAATGTGAAATAGGACATAGCTTCACTGTTTTCTCTGCGAATGTCTTAAAACTTTAGTATGGTATATAGTTGATGATTATTGAGCTGCTATCTGGTATTTATCTTTGAAATCAGTTTTTTAAAAAAATTAAAGAGGGTTTGTCAAATATCCGAAGTATCCCCTTATCATGGCATTATCTAATATATACTTGAAACACTGATGCAGCCAAAGTAACTTCAATCAGTAGTACAGCGTAGAGGAGAGCTCAGAATTGATTTCTTCTCCATTTCAAAAACCAGGAAAATTATTGAAGAGTAAAAATTTAACATAATCTGGTAACTGTGGCCTTTATTATAGACATATTTCTTATGTTTAAGTAGGTCAAATTTTGTTTACAAATACTGAATCATAAAAGTTTCGGGAAAGTTTTGTGAATTAATTAAACAGTTTTTTTTTTTTTGTATTAATAAAAGACATGAAAATATTTTCATTCCAAACTAGTATTTTCATTTCAATTTTTTAAAAATTGAAGATGATAAGAGAAATTTGTATATTATATTTCATAGAGAAGCATTTTTTTACATTAAAAATGTTTATTTACATGTGCATTCCATTGAGGGCTGATGCTAAAAGTATTTTTACTTTTATCAAATATTGTGTTTAAACCAAGCAGCTGTTTCCACAGCTGATATGATACACAATAGCTATGACTTCTGCGATGTACAGCAAATTTTATTCACAAATACTGAATCATAAGGAAGGTTTTAGGGGAGAAGATCTCGTGGCATTTAAAACCAAAGTGTACGGTACATCCCCCGTCAAGCTGGCGCCAAATCATGGAAAACTTGCCAACGGCTGCCACATTTACCATGTTACCATCCGTTATTGGGTTAGCACATTTAGTGATTTATCGCAAAAAAAAATTCAAGTTTGGCGTCATACCATACACGTTAGTTGAGCCGCCAATTTTTATAAATCAAAAACATGAAAATGAAAATATTTTTATCCTGAGGGAATGAAAATATTTTTATAGGTTAATTTGAAATAAATCTGATTAATGAGACACATACATGTTTAAACTTTGTACTAGTGAAGTGAAAAAAAATGTCTTTAAGTAATTTACAAGATTTGCAATGTAATTTTATGACTTTAAATTTACGAATTTAATTTTTGATTTCTCAAAAAACTATACTTATAAAAAAAATTAGTATCTATGTTTTGCTTGTTTTTTATTTCAGGGGACAAGTTCTGTTAGACACAGCATTAACATTTTTCTTTGTTAACAGCTGAAGGTTTATTACAATCAGCAAGACATTTGACTTAGACAATAGCATTTCATTTAACCCTTTAAACTATAAGAAGAAAATCTTATGCATGCATATTAACAAAGTTTGGAGATAAGGCACTCATCATGGGAAGAGAATAGTTCTTGGAATGTAAATTATTTTTGTAAGCTGACCAGCTACTCAACAAAATGTCCCTAAAAACCTTTATTAATAGGGTCTAGCAACTAGATTTTTATCCCAAAAACTTCATATATATATATTCTATGAAAATAATATATTGATGAGAGTATAATATATAATGCTTGACTTCTCATTTAAATAGTTTAAAACTTAAATTTATATAATATCTGAAAAATATATTCTGAATAACAAAATTCATGAAAAATAAAGAATTTATGGTAAGACTTAAGTTTGATGTGCACTTTCCCGCCAAGTTGGCCAAAATCACACCAACTATGAAATACTCGCCATATTTTCATTAAAGGGTTGCAATAAAATAACTAATGCGCACCACATTTGGCGAGAAATCGCCAGAAAAAAAATCAACTTTGGCGAACGCACATTAAACTTAAGTTTAGCCAATTTATGATCATATTAATCAAAGATATGAAAAGGGATGTATATGAACTCTCCTGGAAAAAAAAAAAAAGATCTCAACCTGAAGTGAATTACATTTTATCAGAATCTTAGTAATTGTTAAATACTATTTCCAAAATGTCAATAAATAGTATTAGTAGAAGTTAATTATTTATTAATAACAGTTAATATTTTTAGGTTTCTTTTAACTTCATAAAATGTTGTTATATTGCATATTTGAGCATCTGTTGTAAAACACTCGGGGAGAGGGGTGTGGATTTCTGTTTATAATTTCAGATTTTATACTTTTCCATATCCAGATTTGTGAAATGTAAATTCGGCTAAACTTAAGTTTAATGTGCGTTTGCCAAAGTTGATTTTTTTCTGGCGATTTCTCGCCAAATGTGGTGCACGTCAGTTATTTTATTGCAACCCTAGCCCTTAAATTAGCCCTTTTATTATTACTATTTATTAACATTTTGGAGATATTTTTCAGTTATACCATAATTTTAATAAAAAGTAATTTACCTCAGGATGAAATTTTCTTTTTTTTTTTTTTCCAGGGGAGTAGGTACATTACTTTTCATATCTTTGATTAATAAGATTATGGAGTTAAAAGAAATCAAAGAGTTAGCACTTTTAATATTACTATTTATTAACATTTTGGAGATATTTTACAGTTACCATGATTCTAATAAAAAATAATTCACTTTAGATTGATGTGTATATTTTGTTTCTTTCTCAGACTAGTACACTATGAACTTTAATGGCAAAACTCGGTCATACTGAAGATATCTGTTTTGGTCCCCCAAATAGATACTCAGAAGAACACTTTACATTTTGGAAATGCTATGATGTTTTGTTTCTACTCAGAGGCCAAAGAACTTTGAGATGCTTAAGGATCCTATGTAATTTTTATATAAAATTTTACTGTCTATGAATGATTCAATTGCAGCTCTCAAGTTAAAAAATACTATAATTTGATGCATGGGCACAACAATTAATACACACAGTTCTCCTAAATCCCTTTACTTTATGTTATATAAGCATACAATAATAGCTTCCATAGTCCTTAGTTTCACTCACTACATATATGAGCATAACAAGACAAAATGTAATTCACTCCACTTATAAAATACAGCTTAAATTTAAAACAAATGATTGATTGAAATATCTAGCAACAAATGCTAGTCTCCTGGTTCCAAAAACAGCGAGGAAAAAAAGACTGCAGCGACTGAAGAAAAATTTACATTTGGTGCTCATTAATAAAAACCTTAGGAGCGAAGTTTTACATATTTTTTAATAGGTTGGTTCTGCGAGTTGCATATTTAATAGACTTCAATATTATTTTCTTGATTGCAGATGTGACACTGTTGGTTGCCAAGAGGGAGAATTATCAATACATGAATCGCGAGTCACAATGGAAGAAAACAGAAGTTTGGTAAACAAGCTGCATCAACTTCAGGTGTTCCATGTAACAAAACTTCACAGTGTGTACATTTAACAGGCCTAAAAATTTTCAATTGGGGTTCATAATTGTTAACTTTTTTAAATTTTCACTTGTATAGTTTTGCAATTCCAAATTCACTTCAAATGTAATTTTTTAAAAAGACGAGATTAATACTGCATCAGGTGTTTTCATGTAATACAAGTTCACAGTGTGTACGGATAGGAAGCTTCACGAACCTCAACTGGGGGTACACAATTTTCAACTTCCTTTTCAAATTTCCATTCGTATAGTTTTGTAATTCCAAGTTCTCCTCTTCAAATACAGTTTTAACAAAAAGACGTTTAACTTCATCCATTAGTAGGATTTTCTTTTGCTCAATTATTCTTTCTTCTATTACATCTTTACAGAACTTGGAGAATGAATGCTGACGTTTATCTTCCTTGGTAACTGAAGCAGGTCTTGTTAAGAAGCGAGTATAATTTTTATAACAAGAACTATGATAGCAGACTTTCATAGCAACCAAGTCTTTTCCACGAATTTGCAACAACATTCCTTCATCCTTTTTTTGCAATGCTGCTTTAAGAAGCAAATTGGAGTTTGTTTCACATTGAGTCAATTTTTCAATTATCCTTTTCTGGGTTATTTTATCTAATACCTGTTTTTTCTTTTTGCAGATAATACATAGCTTTGATAAAACATTCTTTGATCTTGTAATGGACTTCGTTAGTGAATTAATTCTCATTTGGGGTTTCGATGGCATTTCAAAACTTTTGTTTGACTTTTCTTTCGATTCCAAAACTTTAATGTCTTCCCTTTGTTTTCTCTTGATTGCAGCAATTATTCTAGTTTTATCAGTGAATCTCATATAGCATCTGCGATGGTAGCAGATACTTTGTTGTATATTATCTTCAGCGAAGGAAGCTTTTAATTGTGTTGCTACTTCCTTTTCTTCCCCATCGGTCAAAATCCACTGATTTGCACTAAGTTTAATTTTTTCCAAACTTACTGCAGAACAACACTGAATAGCATCCACACAGTCTTTTACTAGGTGTATTTCACATTCCATCTTAGCATTATACTACTTTTCTGACTGAGAAACACACGGTGGAAGCCTCCGAATCTGAAAATTGAGGTAAAAGACAGTTAAAGTTTCGCGGCAGCAACTACAAACATTTTCTGTGACTGAAACGTCAAGCAATGATTGTTTTGATGATGATGATGAAGCTGTTTGAGATGTTTGCTCGCTCCTTGGCTGTTTTATCTCAAATTATCCAAAGATCAAATTCTGAGATCGCGAAACTAAGAAAAGTCAAATTATTGTTTTTCTAGAGGGTGCTGGCAGCGCAAGTTTTCTGTTTTGTTTACCAGATTAAAAACCTTGACTTCATCTGCATTACTTTTGGACTTCCGCTTTGAAGATTCCTTTGACTAAAGGAAAGTAGGAAGTTAACGGCCTTATTCACCATCTATGGTTAAACCATGATCAGCGGTTAAATGATGGTTCTGCTATAATAATGCGAAAGGTGACCGAAATGCATTAACAAATGTATACTTTATTGGGTTGCTATATTGGCATGGTATCTCAATTTCTCTGTTGTTGGCGATTTTTAAAATTACCCTCAGCCTTCGAGCCAAACGAGTTTCTCGCCAACTCGCCAGTTAGGGGATACATCCAGCCAATCACTTCGGTCAGCATTCGCTTGTTCGTGTAAATTCCCTTTTAACCGCTGATCAGGATTTAACCATGGATGGTGAATAAGGCCGTAAGATTTTAAATGTAAATAAACTAAACAGAACACTCGTCGATTGAAAATAAAATTACCGGCTTTATGGACAAGTTTTTTGCTTTTTTGTTTACATTTAAGTGCCTGTAATTCATAATTCCGGTGTATTGTTAAGTCACTGAAATCTTCAAAGCGGAAGTCCAACATACACGCTGATAAAGTCAAGGTTTATAATGCAAGTAAACAAACCATACAAATCCGATTTCGTAAATGTTGTTGGCGATATGAACAAGCACTCTATAATTTGTGGTGAAAACATAATTCACTCTAGCTATACAGCAGGGAAAAAAATTACCCAATTTTCTTGTGCGTAACCAGTGGTGTCTGCCAATAATGAATCACACACCAGTGATGATTAAAAACATTCGAGTTAGTCGAATTCAGAGGCGGCCCGGGGGAAACAGGCAACTGCCCTTAGCGCCAAATTCCGGGTGGCGTCAAAGCTGGAATGTAAAGAGAAGAAAAAAAATGGTTTGATTGACATAAGATCTCCGGCGAAAACGGCAAAAATTTTCCGTTCATTTTGGCGCCCCCTCTTTAGTTTTTCGTACAGGCGATCAGCTCAAGCCTCTAGACCCGGAGAGGTCTCAAAATCTGTTCCACGAACATCAGGCCATAAAGTTTGGTGGGTCATTCACAGGTCCGACTGAGCCGACTGTACCCACTGGTAATCCGATCCCCTAGGATCGGGTTGACCAGAAGTGCGGTCCGGTCTACTATACCCCCTCCTCACCCCGATTTCAAAACGGGCCTCCCTGCCCTAATTTCCTTAGAATGACTTCCTCACACACCCTCCCTTCATCATTTCGTGGTTTTTCCTTCGGTCCGAGAGGATCGTTCCCCCTAACCGATTATTGTATTTCGGTTTTATGGCATACTGAGCCGAAAAAATATTAAACCGGGTGGAAATGTAGCTTTTCCCCTGGTCTACACCGTTTCTCATCGGATTCTTACTTTGACGAAACGTTTGGCACACTGTGTTGAAAACAAAACTGGTGAATGTCACGCTTCACTTTTATTCTGAATAGCAAATTTAAATTGTGATAACGTTATACCTGTCGTGTTGTGTATTTCGCTAAAATATCTGAAAAAAAGAAACAATCAGATACGTTTTTATAAAAAAAAAAAAAGACACGGATAGCAGAAGAAAACGAAAAGTAGGGGTCTATTTTTGAAAAAAAAATCATCAAATGAGAAAATATTGAATCCAGAGAAGGTTTGTCAACAACAGTTGAAGGCAAATCTTTAACTTCAGAAAACTTTAAGAACGACGATATAGCTTATTGTTCGAACCAAGAACAAAAATTGCCTGTGAATTCAACACCACGGGAAATTTTGTTATTATCATTCTAGTATGTTATTTTAAAATTTTCAGAATTAAATATCTATTTGAAATATATCAATTTTCGATATTGACATTACTAATGTAGTCAATTGTACAGAAATTCTAAATATTAAAATCCAATATGTAAAATTTCAGTTATTTTTTAAAATTATATTTATATATTACTGAGCAGAAAGCTTAAAAGTGCGCAATGGGTTAATTTATATCAAAAGTTCCGTTGGTTTTGTTGGAACATTTTTGACACCTTCTGTATGATTATTCAAAAGAACTTAATTCGTATGATTTTCGTAAGCTAGATAAGCACTATTTAACAAGTTAACTCGTTTACCAGGACCAAGTGTGGGATCATGCAAAGTTACAATTACTTGAACCAGAAGCAGTAGAACATTTGAACGTCTTAAGTGACTGTGAAGAATCTAGCAATAAAGAAGACGCCAAAACTAGTTTGCAAACCGAAAATATTGACAACAGTACTGAGAGTAATAAGGTTTGTTGGATTTTAACATACGCATTACTCTTGAAATAATAATATTCAAACTGTTTTTTGAAAATTCAAATTTGCACGTATGAAGTTCCCATTACATTTCTTCCAATCATCACAAAGTGCCAAACATTAGAAGAAAATTTGTAAAATTAAAAATTATTTCACAGAATTTTAATTTTTTGTTTCTTGATAAGTTTGTGATTTAAAAAAATTGTAATACGGCTAAAAAAAGTAATAAATCAAAGTTTCACATCGATAAACAAGGTATAAGGTCAGGGCCGGATTACCAAATAGGCAATGTAGACAAGTGCCTATGGGCCCTGCAACTTTGGGGAGGCCGCAGATATTATTATTTTTTTAAACTTTTTTCATAGCTTCCATATTTGATTTACAAGAAGTGTGTTCTAGAGCTTATTGAATTTAAAATCCAGTGTCGTTTAAATTCAGAACATTATTCTTGGAATATTTTTAATGTTTTCGAATTTATTAGTAGATCAATGCGTCACATATCAACAGTTCTGGGATACTTTGTATTAGAATATGCAAATTGTATTAAAAAATTTGTAATTTTTTAACCATTTTATTTAAATTTATTTTTAAATTTAATTTTTTTAATACTCGAGATTTAAAACTTTTTTTAAGATTACCCGCAAAGAAATGTTTGTCATATTGTTTGTTGCTCAAAAACTGCTTATTTAGATATTAAATTGAAATCAATAAACTTGGGGTGGAGGCACAAAAACTTAAATTGCCTATACTGCCCTCCTAAGAGCAAAAAGCGTATCTCCATTTTTAAAAATTTTTAGATTTTTCCTACTTAGTAATGTTTGTGAGTAGCCCGAACTTTATTCCTAAGCAAAAAGGCTGTATCTTATTAAAAAATAGTAGAAATCCACTAAAGAATTGTGCGTTTCTTGTAAAACTAACGCAATGGATTTTTCTGATTCTACAAGTAACTGTTGCTACTGGCGGGAGAAGTTTTTCGAAACTACACTGATTAAAACATATCTGCGGAGGCCGCGGTGGCCTAGTGGTAAGGTCTCGGCCCTAGGGCCGGAGGGTTCCAGGTCCGAAACCCGATTCCACCGAAGATCCGCCGTGTATGGGGCCTGTTGCACGCCAAATCATACGTAGTGGCCAAA
Organism: Araneus ventricosus; assembly: GCA_013235015.1. Classification (NCBI taxonomy): domain Eukaryota; kingdom Metazoa; phylum Arthropoda; class Arachnida; order Araneae; family Araneidae; genus Araneus; species Araneus ventricosus. The sequence goes on from BGPR01006462.1 coordinate 19,225, forward strand.
CGTCCTCCCGCAGGCGCGGCGTAGAAGCTTGGAGAGGGGGGTGCCAGCCCAGGCGCCGTCCTCGTCATCTGATCGAGGCTCAAAATTACGAGGTCCGTCCCAAAATAGCCCTCGTGTTGCTTCAAAACGGGACGTTAATATAACTAAACTAAACTACACATACCTGCGATCTAGTAGGTCGCAGAAGCGGAGCGACTAGTTGGTTCGGCAACCATATCAATTGAACGGGAACTTCTGTAGAACATTGATATTGAGAATATTAAGAAAGATTTTACAGATAAAAAGGCAAGAAAAGTGAGCATGTGAAGAGACTTTATAATACTGTGTAAAAAATATTTTTAAAATAAATTTGTTCAATACATTATTTTAGTTTCTATGAGACTTCCTTAAATTCTTAAATATTTCTGAAATTAAAAAATTCTCACCATAACATTGTCAAGTCATATTTGCAGCTAAAATATGCATATTTCTAACTAAAATTTTGTTGGACAATTAAAATACAGACAATATAGAATTTAAAAATTACGTTGGTTGGGAGGGGAGGCCAAATTGTTGTCTTGCCCGGTTGGTAAAATTACCTCGCGCCGCCTCTAGTCGAATTGCAATATATTACTAATACAATACTTGTCTTTCATATCTACTTATACATTATTTACGAGGATGGATCCAAAAAAAAAGTTTACAAATGTACTTTCCACATAATCACTAAATCTATTTTGGCATTTATTTGAAAGAACGACCAACTTTTTTTTTAACTCGGCTTGGCAGAAATCCCGTCCTGTCCATTGAGCCAGTTCTCGGCAACTGTTTTCGCATCATTTTCTGAAGAGGACATTTTTTCAAATAAGTGTTCCTTCAATTTCGGAAAAAGAAAATAATCATTGGGCCATCGTGAAGTAGGGATGACGAATATTTGATGAACTGTTATTTACTACGCAATATCAAAAAATCACAAATACCCGTGATGAGTACTACTGTCAAAAAGGTGCGATTCAATCATTGGTAAATAAATGTGCATAAAGTGTTTCAAAATTTAAAAAATCATTCCTTTTTAATAAACTTTTCCTAAGTTTTAGTTTTTAGTTCCATCTTCTGTCAAGAGATGGAGCCATGGAAGCCTATTTTGGTGCTTAGAAAAAAGATCGTTCTTTGCAGTCACGGTCGATGGTCACTTCACGGTTCCCACTATCGCAGTTTCATTGGTATTTCCTGTGACGCTGAGTCACCATTCTTCATTCTTGTCTGCATTTTCGAATGATTACAACTCTTGTATAATGATAGAAAGTCGCAATAATCGCTCGAAACAAATATTTACAGGGAAGCTTAGTTAACTGCGATCGGAAAGGCAAATGATCGGAGTGATGAATACTACTGTCAAAAAGGTGTGATTCAGTCATTTGTATACAATGTACGCAAAGTGTTTTTTAATTTTATTTTAATTTCATTTCTTTTTAATATAATTTTGTAAGGTTTTAGTTTTATATACTGTCAACAGATGGCGCCATCAAAGCTACTCTAAAAACTCTCACATATGTATGAAATTCTCCACACAGGGAAGGGGCATCACCACTCCCCACTCAGGGGGAACAGAGTCTTCACCCGTAACCTTAGAGATGAGCAAGTGACGCTTCACCACGGAGATCAACCTACAAAATATAATTCTTTACTTCATTTAAAACATTTTTGCAATCGGAAATATATGCCTAACTTTAACTGTTTAGAAATTAGCTGTAGGACCACGATTAGAGTGAACACCCTGTGTATGTATAACTAATGCGGCTAATGTATCCAATTTTTAGGTAGCCGGTTCTGTTAACCTCAAGCACAGCTTCGGGAAGCCGAAATGCCCGTGTTCAGAAAGAGAGCAACTCATGGTAAGAAGTTGAAAATTCCACAACTCACGGTAACAAGTTCAAAAAAGGAGGCGAACAATAAAAAAAAAAGAATCCGATGGTAACGCGCGATTTCGAATCATGTGCAATACGTCTCGAACTTATATGCAAGTCAGTCAGAATCCTGCCACTGATCGTTTCAAAATGCCAAGACTAGCCTTTTTGGGTCTATTCCACTCCGGAAAGGAATGATAGGCAATGAGTAAAATGAGCGCATTTCCGGAGTTTCTTGTTACGTCACGCTAAGTGAAATGTAAACATCTCCCCCTCCATTTTCACTCCACCCCATTTTGGTGAAATCAACTCCTCCTGGCGCATGCGCAAAAGCGCGGAGTGTTTTGGAATCCGAGAATCATATGTCTATACACTTATTTTTAAATACACTCATGTCCATAAATTAAGGATAATGAAGTTCAAGCAAAGAAAGAGACAGAAGCAAAACAAATTTGACTTATTTGTAAAGTCTATTTATTAAACAAAAGGTAAAGAGCAAAACAGATGCTATATGTTTGACATAATTAATAAAAATTGCGATTTTTACTCCCTGGAGCAAATTTCAAAAAAGAACCTATTTACAAACCAGCGGGAGTGGTCTCCTCTAAACTTTCTCGTATACTTTCTAAGTGGAGATTCGTCAAAATCTCGAGTTCGAATTTTTTTGACGATTACAATACTTTCTCTTTGTATACTTCGTATACGAGAAAGTAAAACAAAAAAACAAACAAACCTGAAATCAAATATCTGTTGCCACGTTTCAAAAAAATATTACTTTGAAGCAGGCGCGATAAAATAGGCAATGCAATGAATACTAAAGCTGAAATTCTGCTTTGGAAGTGAATTCTCAAGAAAACAATTTATACTACCACAACCGTAACAATTGCAAAAGCGCGTGAATAAAAGATTTGCTGAAATAATGAGATCGGTTTGATTTACAACAATAAAAAAAATTGTTAACAATTGATGCTTGAAAACATGATTTATCGTTGTAAATAAAATTTACAACAATAACAGATTGCTACCAATACGCATGCGCATGAGAATCGGATTAAAAGAAATTGAATATGCAATTTGAACGCCTCTTTTTGACGGATTTGGTCCAAACTTTTATACGGACCTACATTCATAACGATAAAACTGTGTACCAAATTTTATCCATTTAGCTATTCAAGTTTTTGAGTTAAAGCGTTCACATGACCGCGGACATACAAATAGACAGGCTTCCCGTTGACGGATTTTGTCCAAAATTTGATAGAAACCTACAAATTATGTTCAAAGACCATACCAAATTTCATCCCCGTAGCTCTAATAGTTTTCGAGTTATCGTGTTCACAGACAGACACACACACAGACAGACATAATTCCAAAATTGTGTTTTTCGGACTCAGGGAGATCTAAAACGTGGAGATCCGTCAAAATCTCTCGAGTTCGAATTTTTTGACGATTACAATACTTTCTCTTTGTATACTTCGTATACGAGAAAGTAAAAACAGTATAACATGGTTAGTATGATGGTTAATACGAAGTATGTCTCCCGGACGATGCAATACAGGTCTTACAATGCCTAGGCATGCTGAGTATCAAATTATCAATCTGATCTTGGGGAATATTACACCACTCATCAAGCAATGCCCTCCGAAGTTCCGGTAGACAGGTGGGAGGGGGTTGACGGGCTGCAATTCGTCGGTCAAGCATATCCCACACATGCTCTATTGGATTCAAGTTCGGTGGGTATGCTGGCCGATCCATAAGGGTGATATCCTCCGATTGAAGGCATTCGTCTACAATGTTTGCACGGTGAGGACGGGCGTTGTCATCCATAAACAGAAATTCAGCACCCACGGCGCCCCGAAACAAACGTACATGTTGTTCCAGACTGACATCCCGATAGATGTGGCCTGTCATTGTTGTACTCTGAACATGCAGGTCAGTTCTGGAACCAAGAATAATTCCTCCCCAAACGACCCATCCTGCACCACCGTAACAGTGTCGTTCAATGGTGTTCTCTTGGTGGTAACGGGTACCTGGCGCTCTCTATATGAAAGTCCGGCGAGAATCAGACTGCAAACTAAACCTGGACTCGTCGGAAAACATCACACAAGACCACTGTTGCGGTGTCCACAATGCATGCTCTCTACTCCAGGCTAATCGCAGGCGACAGTGAGTTGCGGTAAGTGGAACACATCTGACAGGCCTACGAGCATATAGACCAATGTGCCCTAAGCGTCTGTACACGGTCTGCCTTGAAACTGTCGTACCGGTAGCTGAAGAGAGCTGACGAGACAGGTCTGATGCTGTGCTCCGTCTGTTTCTTTTGGCAGTAACTGCTAAATACCGGTCCTCATTAGGCGTTTTAACTCGGGGGCGACCTGTGCTGTAACATCTACTCACATTACCATCATCTTGGAATCGTTGCCAAAGCCTGGAGATGACACTCTGGGCGATTCCAAGTTCCTCAGATACTTCCAGCTGGGTACGTCCACATTCCAGTCGTCCGATAATTCTACCACGTAAAAAATCATCCAAATGCTTCCTTTGTGTGCCATAACTATGCGGTTATTGCACTGAAAGGCTTTTAAAGCGCTTGTGAACAATTTTACTTCTTTGCCACCATTCCTTATATACCCCTCTCTTACACTCTCGTCATTGTGACGTACTATCCGCGCCATCTGGTGGTTTCCTGTCATTTACATATTCTTCTTCAAGATGTGTGTGATAATTTTACAGGTGAAATTTTTATTTTAGAGTTCAATTTCTGTGTGATTCTGAATTATCCTTAATTTATGGACATGAGTGTACATTTCGCCGCAAGAAATGACAGAATGGAATACTGTGTATGCTTCAACCGAAAGTCGTTTGGTGGAATTGTTCAAACACTTTCAAACCAATAATTTGAATCATACAAACTTTCGTATAATTATTAAATATATTTTACGTCTGCTCGGCATTGATGCACTCGTAGGAAGGAATTCATTTTGTCTAGTGGTTTAGATGCTCGACTCAAAACCGAAAGGTTATAGGTTCTAATCCGCAATATGCACAAAAGTTTTAGAAAAATCCGTTGAAGGCTTGATTGTCCGTCGGACTGTCTATTCATCTGTATGAAGACACGTTTACTCAAATGTGCAACAAAATAGATGAAAAAAATTTGAGATGCAGTTTTATTTCCAGAACTCCAGATATGCACAAAAGTTTTTTTAAAAATTCCGTCGAAAGCTTGACTGTCCGTCGGTCTGTCTATTTATGGTTACGTGAACTCGATTACTCAAAGCGTAATAAATTAGATGAATGAAATTTGAGATGCAGTTTTATCCACAGGAATATAGACGAGTGGAGTAAATCACTGGTCTTTTTATTTTTTTCCCAAAATATGGGAAAGGCCACAAACTTTTTCTAAAGGAAATAGGGTCGTGAATTCATTTTTTTTTTGCACTTGGAAAAGGAATAATATTTATTTATCTAGTAGTTGAATAGCTAGTTGCGTGAACGGGGTACAAAAATTTGCCCCTACGGGGGGAGGGACAGCACTCCCGAGAGGGAGCTCTACCCCTCCGGACTGCCTACTGGCCCTGCAGAAGCGGCCCCAAGTAACTTTACGAACCGGGCAAGGCAATAATATGGCTCCCCCAACCAATGTAATTTTTTAAATTCTATAATGTCTGCATTCTAAATCTCAAACAAACTTTTACTTAGAAATATGCATGTTTTACCTGCAAATATAACTTAATAATATTATGGAGAGACTTTTTGAACTACAGCTATATTTGAGATTGCATAGTGGTCTTATTGAAACTTAAATATTATATTCAACAAATTTTAAAATATATGACTTTATTTCTCTAGTCTATTTTATCTAAAATATATGACTTTATTTCTCTAGTCTATTATTATCTAAAATATGACTTTATTTCTCTAGACTATTATTTTCTAAAATATATGACTTTATTTCTTTAGTCTATTAAAATATTTTTCTCTTTTTCACATTCCCTCCCCGGGTAGCTGCCCGGTTTGTCTGGCGATTTCTTAGTATTAATTGCACGGAACGAAAGTTCAGTGATTTAGCTAAAAAATGACACACGATATGAAGTAAGGAGAAGAGAAAGCGAAGCCGAAGAAGAAGAACTATTTACTCCTCTGGCGCCTCACGTACGCGTCGAGAATTATCGATTTGCTACTTCCTATTTTGGAGATTCAAGGTCCGCATATGGCCGCTGCGACGTCATTGATTTAACCACAGTG